>JAQGBJ010000178.1:0-57561 GCA_034698345.1 Sphaeridia pumilis
TATAGCTTTAATTGATGACTGATCCCATTGTAAACACAGCGGATTCCGTCAGCTTACCTACAAGGAGCGAAAATTCAAATGCATTCATAAGGTGTGTGTATGTGTGTGTGTACATTACATGCACACAGCGAGAGAGAGAGTGAACTTTTTCTGCATAAACCGAACATCTGTACGGCAAATCGCAAGCCTGTCTGTGTGTTGTCAGGTTGTCAATAGAACCGCCGCATGTTGCCATTTGGGCAAGAAGTCTTCAACTACAAAATAGTGCAATAATTGTCAACAACAATAAAAATTTGCCTTCACAGACAGGCTTTTTCGTCAATTAGCTGTCAAGTTATAGTGACTCATTTGAAGAAGTTGTGCCCCTTTTCAGATAATCTATTTTCTGAAGAAGAATCAGTCGATCTTTTGCAAATTCTCGCTGTCGCCGTGCGTTAGAAATGACCTTTCATTTGATCAAAGCAGCAATCGAGTAACAATTTCAAGCCTCTGTAAGTTTTACCTAATCATTTGAAGCTCCGTATTGAGTACATTTTGACCAGATATTGTTATTTTGTAGATTCACTAGCCCGGATCAAATAAGGTTGCCTACAATTGGTTGTTTTGAATGTTTCAGGCTCCTGTTTATACATCCTTGTCTCCCGAATTATCGCAAGAGAAAGAATCTTTTCAGCTGGATCCGGTTTATCTGTACTATGCAAAAGTATTCTTACTAGTCGTTTAAAATTGTATGAATCGAAAGCCTGTGATATAACAACCGGAACAACTGGGACTCCGGTCGCAAAATTCTTGACGAAGATGGCAATTTAAACCGGAGCTCAATGATGGTCAGTGGTGCAACTCATACCAAAGAAATGTTCATTATACGAGCTCTCGAAAAAATCCTGAGTGACCGGGAGATCCGTAGGTCACATCATGCTCAGTTGAAGCGAGCCTGTGAAGTAGCTCTTGGTAACTAAAACTAGAGCAATACAAAATGTGTTGTATGCCGTCTGAAACCTAATTACCGTTTATTACTTCCATGCAGAGGAAATCAAGGCAGCATTGGAGAACACACAGAGCCAGAATAATGTTGAAGAAAGCACATCCGACAAGGAATCTAACTCCTCAGCACTGCCTCTACCGAAGTCGGATCATTCTATTCCTATTGATTCAGAGAAATACTTCGTGCCTTTTGAATTAGCCTGCCAAAGCAAAACGCCCAGAATAGTCGTTACTTCGTTGGACTGCCTGCAGGTATCATTCGATTATTGAGGGACGATGCCCTGTGTCCAATGTTCGTATTAGTGATGTCACAATTATGTTTCTTCAGAAACTGATCGCATATGGTCATCTAACTGGAAACTGTGAAGATTCAACAACTCAAGGAAAGAAGCTCATTGATCGAATTGTTGAAACGATCTGTGGATGCTTTGTTGGGCCTACGACAGATGAAGGTGTACAGTTGCAGATAATCAAGGTAAACGATAATACAATAGTAGAAACATGATTGTAAACTGATATGCTAATGCAATTTCTTTATGTTTATAGGCGTTACTAACGGTTGTGACTTCTCAGCATGTAGAAATTCATGAAGGAACAGTACTTTTAACAGTTAGAACATGTTACAACATCTACCTGGCTAGCAAAAATCTAATCAACCAGACAACAGCAAGGGCAACATTAACCCAAATGTTGAATGTTATATTTTCTCGTATGGAGAACCAGCATCTGCTAAGCAGACATTCTTCCAGTGTTAACAGTTTGACTGAAACCAAAGAAAAGGAAGTGGACTCAACTGAAGCTATCGCGTCTGAACTTGATCAATCATTACATTCCGAGGAAAGCAAAGAGATCAGCCGTCCTGAAACGGAAGCAGTAGAAGGTGCTAAGGAAGATAATTTGACGAATGTTAGCGCTAACGATAATCTCGTTGCTGGTGTTGTGACTCCGACTACAGTTGACCCAGTTGTCAACGGTTCCAATGAAGATGAGACTATACCAACAAGACACACAGAAAAAGAGGATGCCCCAACTGATGATCATCCTGCCACAGAAACTGAAACACCTGAATCAGGGAGCAACAAAAACCCATTCGAAGAGGATGAACCAATTCAAGCAGAATCTCCTAACCCTTTTCTTGATGAAGGAACAACAGAAGAAAGAACTTCCGAATCACCACCACCAAACAAGCTGAACGGAGGTGTGCCGAATATAGTTGTGGAAGCGTCGTCACCCACTCGCAGCAATGAAGGTACTTTTTTATTTTTTATGTCAGCATAGTGTTGACCATTGACCAGTATCATGGATAGCCTAATGAATTGTTGATTAAAAGGTGAACCAGAGAAGCTCGCAATCCCAGTATCTCCTACTCGTGATGAAGCAATATCGGTGCAAACAAACGCTTCATCCCCCGCTACTCCTACAATTACCAGAGTACCATCACAGGTGAGATTACAGTTTTGTAGCTGCCGATTTGATACCAGCTAATTTTTATACTCCAATGTTTCTATGCAGTATATGCGAATGATGATGGATGTAAAGGTATTTTGAAATTGTCATTCGTGTTACGACTAGTTTTGCTGTTTGCTATACAACGACTTGAAAGCATGAAAGCATGAATACTGATGGTCCGATATTTGTAATCGAAACTAAAAATTGGCATCTTTGCAGGAGAGCATGGAAACTATCGCAGATACAGATACCAGCAATGCACATTTTGTGCACATCTTGCAGAAAGATGCATTCTTGGTGTTCAGGGCACTTTGCAAATTGTCTATGAAACCTTTACCAGATGGGCTTCCCGATCCAAAGTTAGTAGAGTTGAAATTTGCACAGGTGATTTTTCACAACTTTCTATTAATTTTTAACTCTGATGTTGCAGGTCTCACGAACTCCGTTCCAAAATACTCTCCTTGCAACTACTACTTTCGATTGTGCAAAACGCGGGAGAAGTGTTCAAGTCTAATCCAGTCTTTATCACCGCAATCCGACAGTATCTTTGTGTGGCTCTGTCGAAAAATGGAGTATCGTCCGTCCCGGAAGTCTTTCAGTTAGCTCTCGCCATATTTCTGGCGCTTTTGGCTAACTTCAAAGTGCATCTGAAAATGCAGATCGAGGTAAACTGGGAGATAGCGATCTCACATCATTGTTTTATAAGTTCAGTTGTTCATTGGTATTATTATTTTCAGGTGTTCTTCAAAGACATCTTGCTACCTCTAGTAGAGTCACCAGGCTCATCTTTTGAGCACAAGTGGCTCGCTGTTCAAGCTCTCACTCGCATTTGTGGTGATGCTCAGTGCATTGTAGACCTGTATGTGAACTATGACTGTGATCTGTCAGCGGCCAACATTTTCGAGCGTTTAGTAAATGACTTGAGCAAAATTGCTCAAGGACGACAAGGAATGGATCTAACGGGAAGCAATATCGTACAAGAAAAAGCTATGAGGATCAAAGGGATCGAGGGTCTCGTCGGAATATTGCAGTGCATGGTGGAATGGAGTCAGTCGCTCTATGTCAACACTCAGCTTCAGTCCAATCTCAGCAATAGTGGAGATGCTGTTAATGAAAAACCTGCTGATGATGATGACACAAGTAGTAGGAAGATTGACATGGACGACAATCCAGAGCAATTCGAAGTGATGAAACAGCAGAAAGACATCTGGGAGCAGGGAATTGAGCTGTATGCGTTTTTTTTGTTAAATCTTTTTTGTTTGTACTCAATCATCAATCTATGAATGCATGTCTTGTGCTTTTAGGTTCAATCGAAAGCCAAAGAAGGGCCTAGCATTCCTTCACGAACGAAACCTACTGGGTGAAAAACCGGAAGAGATCGCATACTTCTTTCATACTGATGAGAGATTGGATAAAACGGTCGTAGGAGAGTTTCTGGGAGATCCAGATAAACTGAACAAGCAGGTAATGATGTTGTAATGCGGATGTGAAGTCAACCTTTGGATTCCAAGGGCTAACATTCTGTTTCTTGCTTTGCAGGTCATGTATGCTTATGTAGACCAAATGGACTTCAAAGATAAAGACTTTGTTACTGGCTTGCGCCTGTTCCTTGAGGGCTTTAGATTGCCAGGAGAAGCTCAAAAAATCGACAGGCTTATGGAGAAGTTCGCCAGTCGATACTGTGAATGCAGTCCAAAGTTAGTTTAAAAATTATATTTGTATGTCGGAGAATCTTCGAAATGACTAACCGCATGTGTAACGCATTTCATTTTTTATCTTTCAGTAACACCGTTTTCGCAAGTGCTGACACCGCGTATGTGTTAGCTTATTCAATCATCATGTTAACAACAGATCTGCACAGTCCGCAGGTAAGTTTCATGTTGATATCATGTGTAGAGCTGTTTGGTTCCGATTTAATCTATGGTTCTGCATTATAGGTGAAGCATAAAATGACAAAGGAGCAATACATCAAGATGAACCGAGGTATCAATGACAGTAGAGATCTTCCGGAGGAATATCTGTCCCAGATTTATGATGAAATTGCTGGAAACGAAATCAAAATGAAAGGAGGAACAAAACTGGGAAAGCAAAGTAATCATGTCACTACAACTTTTTATTAGAAAATGTCGGCCATGCCTAATTAAGCTTGATGATTTCAGGTAATCTGCCCAACGACAAGCGAAGGCGTCTCTTGTGGAATATGGAGTTGGAAGAGCTAGCAGCTACTGCCAAGAGTTTAATGGAATCAGTGAGCCATGCTCAAGTAGCCTTTACATCTGCGAAACATTTGGAGCATGTTCGTCCTATGTTCAAGGTACATTCGTTTCCCTATCAAAAAACATTCTGTGGAGCAACCATTAATGTGGATTTGCACATTTCAGCTTGCTTGGACTTCATTTCTCGGTGCCTTCAGTTTAGGTCTACAAGATTGTGATGACGCTGAAATTTCGAATTTATGCCTCACGGGAATGAGATGTGCAATACATATAGCTTGCATTTTTCACATGAAGGTAAATTCTAGTTACAATCGCTATCCATTTAAAAAATGTGTTTCATGGAATCCAAGATCAGATTTGTAATCGTGAAACCTTCATCTTGCAGTTGGAACGAGATGCAAATGTGCAAGCTTTAGCTCGCTTCACGCTGCTTAACGCGAGCAACTGTCCGTTGACTGAGATGAAGAGCAAGAACATTAACACCATAAAAACTCTTATCACTGTTGCTCAGACGGAAGGTGAGAAATGTCTGAATACGGGTAAATACTCTTCTTTTCTTTCTTTGCTGTCTATCATCGCCGATTTCTCAAGTACTGAGACGAAAGAAATGTGAGGTCGTACAAATCAGAATTTCATTCAGAATTACAAGGCTTATTCTTGTGCTGCAGCTTTGCGAATTGCTGATTTGTCACGCTAAAGTTTTTTTCCGTGTAGATTTCATTTCATCTATTGTTTTTTGTTTCTAATTCTTCCGTTTCTGTAGTACTAAGTACTGTCGTGTGACTTGATACCAACTAAATGTTTCGATGGTTTCTAATCTTGCGTTTTTCGTAGGTAATTACTTGGGTACTGCCTGGTTGGACATTTTGAAATGCATTTCGCAATTAGAACTTGCCCAACTGGCCGGCTCTGGGCATCGTTCCCATCGAGAAGCTTCCAAGTCAACACTTACCTGGGCAGCTTTAGCTGGGTCCATCACTGATAATTTCTCCAATGACCCCATGTCGCTAAATTTGAATTCATTAGATCGTGAGAACCAAATACGAAATTCAATTCTAGTTTGGGTTGTAATTTTGCAAATCACTAAAAATCCGGCATTGTTTCTTACAGCCAGCGTAAAAGAGTCGATTGGAGAAACTAGTTCGCAAAGTGTCGTAGTAGCTGTCGATCGAATATTCACTGGGTCGACGAGACTCGATGGTGACGCTATTGTTGACTTCGTGAGAGCACTTTGTAGCGTAAGTATATTTATTGCTTTTCAGCCCAATGTACACTGTCAGTTTTCAACAAACATTTTCATGCAGGTCTCACTGGACGAACTTGCCCATCCCCACCACCCTCGTATGTTCAGTCTGCAAAAAATTGTTGAGATCTCCTATTACAATATGGGTCGGATTAGGTTACAGTGGTCCCGTATCTGGGAAGTACTAGGAGAACATTTCAACCGTGTTGGTTGCTCACCCAACGAGGAAGTGTCATTCTTTGCAATAGACTCTCTACGTCAACTCTCGATGAAATTCATCGAAAAGGGAGAATTTGCGAACTTCCGGTTTCAAAAGGACTTTTTAAGACCGTTTGAGCATATCATGAAGAAAAACTTGTAAGACATCTCTGGTTCCTAACAAAGACCTTTTTGGAATTACTTGAATTACATGAGAATTTTGACTGTGTTAGGTCATCGAGTATCCGGGACATGGTGGTGCGCTGTATCATTCAAATGGTCGACTCCCAGTCTTCCAAAATAAGATCAGGCTGGAAAAACATATTCAGCGTCTTCCATATCTCTGCATCGGATGTGGAGCCCAATATTGTAAACATGGCTTTCCAGTCAACAAACAAGATCATTGGTAACTGCCGTTGATGTAAACCTTTTTTGTAGTCATTGCGAAAAACTTGCTTCAACTCTTGTTTTTTATCACAGGTGAACTTTATGACAAGAACCTTGTTATACTGGTTGACTCTTTCCAAGATGCTGTCAAGTGCCTTTCAGAATTCGCTTGTAATTCTGCATTTCCTGATATCAGCATGGATGCGATCCGTCTTATACGGCACTGTGCTAAATACGTACACGAAAAGCCACAGGTAGAATACTTGATTACTTTTAACTTGAAATGGAACGAATTCTTGGCAGCAGTGTAAAATATAATTGTCTACTTTCAGCTTTTAGTGGAGCACAGTATGGATGAGATCTCCGTTGCTGAAGAAGATCGAATCTGGGTACGAGGATGGTTCCCTATTCTATTCGAACTATCATGTATTGTAAATCGATGCAAGTTAGACGTGCGCACGCGAGCTTTAACTGTAAGTTGAAGAAACGAAAATACGTTCTTTTTTAACAAAATTCTTGTTGCTAAGAATTCATTCTTCCTCAGGTGATGTTTGAAATAATCAAAACATACGGCCATACTTATCAAGCTCATTGGTGGAAGGATTTGTTCCAAATTCTATTCCGAATATTTGACAATATGAAGCTACCGGAGCAGCATCATGAGGTAAATGGTCTCGAAAGCTAAAGGATTTTTTTCAAAATTTGCTTAATCTGACGACGTTTCTTGAATTATAGAAAGCGGAATGGATGACAACTACGTGTAATCATGCATTGTTTGCCATTGTCGATGTGTTCACACAGTATCATGATATTCTCGGTCCGTTGTTGATGGAAGATTTGTTCACCCAATTGCAGTGGTGTGTCCAGCAAGGTGAGGAAGTTTTCGATGCATAGTATAATGCTCATGTCATGAGCAAGTTTTAAATTGGCTCTTGTTTCTATTTTGAAGACCACGAACAATTGGCACGCTCCGGCACGCACTGTTTTGAACATCTTGTGATATCCAGTGGAGCGAAATTCACGCAAACAGCATGGACATCCACATGCAAGTTTATCGAAACAATATTCGGTATTACTCAACCAAGCTTGTTGCTCAACTGGAAGCCCAAAAACGAAAGCGATGTAAGAATCCAGTTTTACCACAATATCGCTAAAAGCATGGTGTTTCTTTAAACGTTTTAATTCTGACGTATTTCAGGAGAACGTAGACCCGACTGACAAAGGACACCAGCAGAAATCAATGGAGGAGCCATACCAGCCATCGCAGAGCGTATGTAAACTTGTACATGCGTCGATAATGTAAGAGTCTTCAGTTGAGTGTAATTTAATTTCTAATTTCCAGGATCAAGACAAAATGTTCTCCAAATTGTCCGTCAAATGCATCGTGCAGTTGGAGCTGATCCAGACAGTCGACAATATCGTTTTCTTCCCCGCGACTTCAAAGAAAGAAGATGCCGAAAATTTAGCTCTAGCACAGGTAAAGTAACGTCCAGGCATTCCCCCCGATTTCCAGAAAAAATTGTAGAAACAATCAAATCAATCTTGATCGCAGGGAGAAGACACAGATAAATCGTCTCCATATGAACAACAACGAGAAGAACAAGGAATGTATCCGTACCTCAGCAGTATCAATTTATTTCTTTTGTTGGACAGCCTGGCTCAATCACATTCCTTTTCAAAAAATTTCAACAGCAATAATGAACAGGTATATTGCCACTTGATCATTTTTCTTCGCAAAAACTTCTTCTCAATAATTTTTTATCATTTTTGCAGAGAAACCTTCTGTGGCAGGCTGGATTCAAAGGAAAAGTGAAACCGAATCTGATCAATCAAGAAGTCCAAAGTCTAGCAACTTCTTTACGAATCTTGTTTCGTATGTACTTGGACGAATCCAGGACAGCCGATCATCCAGAAATTGAACGGCGGCTGATCATTCTTTGCAAAAATGCATTGGAATATTACATGTCTCTCCCGTCCAGTTCTCATAGAGACACATGGACCAGTCTACTGCTGTTGTTCTTAACGAAAATCCTGAAGCTTCCTGATGAGCGTGTAAGTGTTATCCATGAAGATCATTTAATGACAAACTAGTGGTTTTTAAAGCTCGTTTTCTGGATTTCAGTTCAAGGTACATACTTCACATTACTATCCATATCTATGTGAGCTGATTTGTGTGGAGCTAAAAGCAGAGCTGAAGGCAGTGCTAAAGAAATACTTCTCGAAAATCGGGCCAGTGTTTGGAATTTCTGAAGGAACGTGTTCAACAACGCATGCAGTTACCAAAGCCGAGTAAACTTCGTCGAGGTAGTTTTGGAACTGCTAGTCATTTTGATCGACAATTTTAGTTTCTTGTAGCGTCTGTAGAGTTTTTATTTGCGTTAGCATATTAATTGCCTTTTCGAATCAATCTACTTTGATTTTTATGACATTCCCACGTCCTATCCGGAAAAGCTTTTCACTGCCTGTTTGTAAGGACCTGCCTGCAGTCTTACTGAAGTGAAAACTTAATAAGGATGCTTTTAACGGTTGTAGGGTACAGGGTGTTGAGATATAACACAAGTTTAATGCACATTCGTATCCTTAATACGGTAATAGGTATAGACCAGAATATATATGTAGTTGATTATCCTATAGCCAAAGGCTAAAAATGCCAGCCATTGTTGTACACGGTATTTAACTTTATACGGTATTAAAGATTGGTGCTAGCATTCGCATTTCATCGAAATTTGAAATATCTCGTTTTTGCTCACTCGCATGGGAGTTTGAAACTTTCAACTGCTGCAGTTAGACATATGCCAAAATCTTCTACAGATTAGCAATAGGGAAACTGATTATGTCATCTTTTCGATTCCGATATTTATTGATAGGGAAAAAAACCAACACAATCGATCTTTCAAAAAGAAAGAACAAGAGTTACAGTATAAGGTCAACGTATAGATCATAGTTCAACAAAATAACAGACTTTTCTCTCGTAAAACTCTAGACCCTTTCATACTCCATTCTGCTTCATCAATCCACAGACCTTCAGCCGAGTCAAGGCTAGCCATAATGGCGGCACCGCACCACGAAGTTACTTTTGGATTTGAAGTCCTATTGTTCACTAATACTTTCACCCTGAGATCGCCCAATCCTTCAAATAAAAAGTAAATCAGCAAAACCTAAGGCGACATACAATACTGAATAAGAGCTTACCCATCTTTAGAGCTTTTGAAGCATTTGAAGCTAATTTAGCTTGCAACCACTCTGTAAGTCCATCAAATAGGAATCCACCCCCAACAACCAGTACCGAGTTGCAAAATCCGGATTTGGTGCTGTCGTCGGTATCTATGAACAGTCACAAATCATTTTACATGTACATCATACGTTATCAATTATAGCAACATTGACGAAATTACCACTTGAATTAATACTGGAAAGGATAGCTTGTTCGATCCCGATTAGCTGATCACCATTCGGCTCCCGCTTAAACATTTTGGTTTCTGACTGTTGCAGTTCCGATTCGCCGTCGTTCGAATGTTCTTCCCCCTCAGATACCTGTTAGTGTTACCATATAGAAATTAATTTTCCAAAATTCAAGTCTTTCTCTTAAGAAAATTTGGGCTAATTTTGATTTTACGGGCTTCTCGGGGAAAAAATTCTCGTCCAAGTAATCGTCAGATAAACAGTTTTCTTTGTAATTTCGTTGCGTAATGACGACAGGTGACTGATTTACAGATCCTTTTAGCAAGTCAGGGTTGAAGTAACTCAAGGGTGCTATCAACAGTTCATCGCCAAAGGTAATCGTGTACTTCATTAAAGGGCTGTTGGGTCGATTGTACACTACAGTATGACCCTCCGGTCCACAGCGATCAACATTGCAGTGACACAAGGATTCCTTCAGTCGGTTAAGGAAGTCGAAATCCCACAAGCAACTAGTGTTCAGATTCAGCGGGAATCCGTTTTGACCCAACAAATTCCACAAGGCAATACTCAAGTCGCCTCCTCCGTACTTCAATTCTATCTGTTGGATCGCAAACATATAAAGATATGGATAGTCTGCCAGTATCAAATGATAAATTTAACTTACCCTGGATCCAGCCAAAGAAGCACCTTCCACAACGCAGGATATGGAAGTCTTTTGATCACCAACATCGACAACAACCGCTGAAGATATTCCGTATCCAAAGGTGGCACAAACGTGATCTTGCACCAAAAACGCTTTACCAAATCCAAGACGTCGCAGGGCCAAATTTAGCATTTCTACCGCATACCGTCTGTCCATGATCGTTGGTACTATGATGATTGCCCGGTAATTCTGGATAGTTAAGTAAGTTTGAGCTTCATAACAACTATCATAGACCAATCTTGTACGCACAGTACCATCTAATTTAGCTACTAACCTTGATGTTTTTATCCGTGATTCCAAGCTTTTTGACTACACACCATCGCCAAATATACTCCAAATCGCTGAAAACCGCATTCAATGATCCGCCGACACCTGCATGGACATTAGGCTGACCGCGCTGCCAGGGGAACCTCACGGTAAACTCGTTGGAGCCTGGGTCAACCAGCAAGACTTCGTCTCCAACCACAGCGTCCCTGCCCTTAAACCTGTTCCATCGGTTGCATCCCTGACACGTCTCTTCAGCAACTTTCGAGTTCAAAGCTGCTATCTGAGGAGCTGGTGTAGCATACCTTGAAGTAAAAGATCCAATTAGTTGTCTTGTACTGACGTCCATCTTGAAGTAAATAATCAATATTACCGCAGGGTTCCATCAGACTTGGTTGACGTTTGTAACGTATGGCACAATTGCAAACGGGCAGATTCGACTTCGGGAGGAAAAGTTGTTGACAGTCGTTTTGCACAGAAGATATAGTTAGTATCCGACGTTTTATTTTCCTCAGATCCATCAGCCTGGGAATCGATGACCAACTTGCGTCTAGCAACGGCATGCAGAATTGTTTGTGGTCTCTGTACTGAAGCTCTTTCAAACCTCAGATATTTGGATCCTGGGTGGAATATTATGGTTTTGCTGAACCGTTCCTTTAAAAAATTGGTTGATTGATACAATGGTAAACTTTTGAATGAAACAACAGGTTCATTGTCAGGTAAATTCTTACATCTTCCAGTTCGAAATCGTTTTTGGAATCTGTCATTGTGTCTTGTCAGCAGAAATACATTTTCTCTTAAAAACGGATATTATTTACAACTATCTCCGCAATCCGTAACAGTACAACATGTCACATGATTTCAGCAGCACATTAAAGCCACACTTCGAAGCAGCAAAGATTCCAGTTTGCCGGTCCGCAGTCCTCCCATGGATATTCCTCGTTTGACAAGCCTTGAAGAAAATGTAAACATTGCCGTAGTGTGTGGTCTGTGATCGCGCGTATGCTTCACAATGACGGCCGTAAACAAAACCCAGCTGGCAATGCAGGCAACGTGTTGAAAAACTTGCGAATCTCGGCTCACTCAGTCAGGTCCTGTTTGTTTTGATCTTGACGCAAGTTCAAAGTCCAACCAAACCAACACTATCGGCTTCCTCGGCTCGATCTTCAACTATAACTTTCAAAAGGTAAACGATTCTCAGTTTGGTGTCATTATTCATCCAGAATCGATCAACATTTTCATAAAATTTGTATTCGCCCAACTTCTTCAAAAGTATCCTCCTAAACGTCAGAACTAAATTGATCAACTAATTGGCAGTCAGAGCGAGGTCAGTCAATAGATCTGGAAGCAAATATAGCAAAAGACATTTCAATCTGCAAGATAACGCATCAAACTGTTTACTGAAGATCAAAGATACTATTTGATTGTCCATCCAAAATTCAAGGTCGCACTCTCCAGCCTCCAACAACATGCGTAAACACTTGGTGTGAAACTCATGAGAGCTGAGCCGACTGAATATAATCAATCTACGTTGTTTTGATTTTCAGAATCCATGATAATGAGTTTCTCCCGGGCATCCAGGTTGTTTCAACAGCTCCCGACTACTGCAAGAGCCTTCTCTACCTCAAAATTCGTCATGGGCAAACTGGATGGAAAGGTCGCCATTGTGACAGCCTCAACTGAAGGGTAAGCCATTTTGGTTTCTGTCAGACTCGGTATATATTCTTGGTAATATTCTGACCCCCAATATATTTTTGCAGAATCGGCTTCGCTGTCGTCAAAAAACTACTAGCAGATGGTGCAAAGGTAATGCTGAGCAGCCGCAAAGAGAAAAATGTCCAAAAGGCTCTTGACGAAATCACAAAGTCCGGTGTTGCCAAGGACACCGTCGGTGGCCTGGTTTGCCACGTAGGAAGCAAAGACGACCGCACAAAATTAATTCAGGAAACTGTGAAACGCTTCGGAGGTATCGACATTCTAGTTTCCAACGCTGCAGGTGAGATCCGCTAATCCTGAATGAAATGACTACTTACCTACATTCTTACCCTGAAACTAATATCAGAAATTGTTACTTTTTCCAGTGAATCCACATTTTGGCCCAACGCTCCAGTGTACCGAATCATCATGGGATAAAATTTTTGAAATCAACGTAAAATGCGCTTTCATGTTGACGAAGGAAGTTCACCCGTACCTGATCGAGAGAAAAGGAGGAAACGTCGTTTACATCTCGTCTATTGCCGGTTTCCAGCCTTTTGCCGTTAGTGATTTTCCTCAAAAAGTTTTTTTGTATTTACGTGGTCGTAACCATTGTTTTTCTCTTCAGATTCTCGGGCCTTATTCCGTTTCAAAAACTGCTCTCTTAGGTCTAACTAAGGTAAGTCGCGGTGCATTGAAGTATTTCCTAATTTGGTTTTACAAGTATAACCCACTAACTGTGAACTTCAACAATGCAGGTTATGTCCACTGAGCTGGCAGCAGACAACATCCGTGTCAACTCTGTGTGTCCCGGTAAGTTCCGATAAAAATTATACTTTCAAGATACAAGTAGCAGGCCAAAAATTAACCTGTTGAATTTTTGTCCATTAGGTATCATCAGAACGAGGTTCAGCTCAGCAGTAAGTCCTTCTTAACATTGGATGAGAATTTGAAAGGCTATGAAACTTGAACACAATATTGACGGTTCAAATTCATGTTTGCAGCTAACATCATCCCCGGAAATTGAAGAAAAAGCCACTGAAAATATCCCAATGGGCAGAGTTGGTGCACCAGAGGAAATTGGTGGCATCGTATCCTTCTTGGTATCCGACGAAGCTTCGTTCATCACTGGTGAGAACGTTGTTGTAGCCGGAGGTACTCCATCCAGGCTTTGAGCCAAAGCAGAAACATATTTTTTAAATGGTGCTCTTTCACGATTGTTAATCCTGGTTTGATTACACATCAAGTTTATTAAAAGGAATAATTCGGAAATGCCATGGATTTTGACATGAGATCACGAAAAATTAACCATCCAAGTTCACAATAACAAACAACATCTCGTATACACAAACAACATGAGATAATTTGGCAGATTCATTTATCGTCCGTCCGAATTGGCACCTTTCTTGGAAGAGCCCTTCTTGATCTTCTTTTTACGTTCCTTGGTATCCTTTGTCCATTCTTCATCGTCGTCTTCATCACTTGCTCCAGCTTCTGCATCAGCTAATCAAAGACAAAAATCTTTGAAAAAACTTTCACGATTCTTTTACAATTAGATATATCTCGAAGGATGTACCTGTCGCTGTCGAGCTACTGGACGTCACAGTGCTGGTGGCGGGTCCCCGCCGTTTCGCAATCCTCGAACTGTTCCTACCCATACCCATGCATTTTTCCAAATGCTGCGCAAACCTTGCAGCTGCCAGTGTCCGATTGCACTTGGGGCATTCAATCTCGAAATTGACCCCCGCATTCTTGGAAGTCGGCTGACCAAAGATATCCAAGCCTGGCGTAGTACTCACTTTGAACTCATCCTTGATTGGATCCAATAAACCCAGCTCTTCCAACTCTCCGTAGCGAAACTCACGTCCAAACTGAGTTCCTGTACTCAGCAAGAATTCGTCAAACAAAAAGTCGAGAATCCCATTCACAGCCTCGTCAAGAACTGTTTCATGAACAACAGGAATCGGAGCTGGTGCTGAATTTCCGCGGCTGCTTTCACCACCTGTCTTCGCCTTCTTCTTCTTCTCAGAACGCTTGGATTTTCTCCTGCTTGACATTTTCCAGATCCTCTTCTAATCTACCGTCAAATTTAAATCTACAACTTGCTACATAAACTGCCAATTTGTTCTAGTTCTTGTTGAATTCAAGTCGTCAGCCAGATTTGCTTTCACCTGACGAGTGAAAGTTGCCAAGAGTGAAAGTCCCGTATGTACGTGAGGAAAGCTGACTGACTGACTGAGTGAGAGGATGGATTCCTCTTTTGTGGATTGCGGATCTCGTTTTATATATTATGTAGTGCTCGTTCATTTCCCGCTATATATGCCCAAAGTGTATTTTTAAACCCCGCCAACGACCAACGCACATGTGTATTATTATTCGGGTGTACCTCTTGGGCTTTGGGAGGACCTCAACTCACTCAGTCAGTCCGTGTGTGCGCTCTCACAAAATCTTGTGAATTTCATCGCTTACAAAGTAAAGGATTCAAGAAAGGTACACACAAGAAAGCAGCATCAAGAGACGACTAAATCAAATATGTAGAGACCGGCCCTATTCCCAATTCTTCTCTCAACTGGACGGCTCGAATATTCTTAATCCATAAGCCTTCTGCCCTCTGCCCTGATTCTGCGTCCACTAGCCATGTGAGACGTGGTCGTCGTGTCGACCTTTGACAAATTTCCTTCTTCTTTTTGTTATCAACAATTAATTGGTGTCACTTCAATATTCATCAACCGTCAGTTTAAGTTGTGACAGCTTTTTGACGTCATCCGAATTACTAGCTCGGTCTTCACACCATGTGTAAGTGCAAACCAACAAATCGATAAACAAACACAAACAATCAAGCCGCATGTGTTCCCCCTTTCTTGTTCGTTGTTTCGGCCCTGAATACATACAACGATTCACACCAAAATCGATACGAAACGCTTGTTCTAATTAGACTGTATGTAGCGTACATGTACACACGGCATTCAAGGAAATCAGCTGGCGAGACGATAGTTCCACCTCGTCGTCTATAATCTATAGTCGCCAGTTCTAATGAGCCAACTGATGATCTAATCTTTTGTCAAACTTCCTTTCTGAACAGGCTCAAAGTCAATTGTCAAGTAGTCAAGCGGACAATTGTCATCATCTGTCACTGCTTCTCTCAACCATCACTCAAGACCTCCCAAAATGCTCAGAAGTTGCTGCATCGCTTCCAACACCCTTCCATGGCTTGTAGCGGCAGTTCGAAAAGTGCCACTTCAGTCCCCGAGGCTCCACACGTTCGCAGCTCCATCTTCAGCAGTTGCAGTTCACCGAAATCCTACAGCTAGCAATATCAGACATTTTCAAACCTCTCACGATTTTCGAAACGCCCAGTCGGGGTCCGAGTTCAAGACCAAGACGGACGCTGACTCGTTTCTCAAAAATCTGACCCATGAACAAAAGTCGCTTCTCTACCACAGTCTTCATTATGAAGTCCTTCGAGATCGCTACATGAACGAGTCTGCCTGTGAATCCCACTACCTGTCCAAATTCGGCCGTCCTGCAGCTGACATGGGACACCCAGAGGAGCCGGCAAGGACTTCGGATTCTGCAGTTCAATTAAAGACTTCGGAGGTTCAACCTAGGACCGGTAAGCAAGAGTTTTTACTACCAGGCTATAATTTAAGCGCCAAAATTAGTCACGCGTTTATCTACTAACTGACGACTGCTAGATGGCGCTTGGCGCTCGACTCAAACAGTAAATTCTAAACAAACGTTTCATTATCATTTCAGGTGGAGATGGTCTTCATGTTTTAACTTCTAGAACTTACGGCCTGGGTAAGTTGAACTTTTCCAAATTTTTAAAGCTTCTAGAGAGCATGATTATTATGGCATACGCCAAATTTGCAATCTCTTATAGCACTTCCTATTTTCCTTTCAAAAGAGTACATACTTGAAAGCTGTAGTTTGAACTAAAGAGTTAAAGTTCTATCACCAACCGAAGAAGGTTTTTCTTCTATCGGGATGGCATGGCATGCTGATTGTGTAAGGGTTTGCCTTGTTTCTTTCAGTGGGACTCAAGAACGCGCTACCTTTCGTCGGCTTTGGATTTCTTGATAATCTCATCATGATCTTAGCGGTAACTTTCTTCAAGTGCATTACTTTCTTCTCTAACTTTTCTGCAATTATTTCCATCTCAGCTACACTTAACTGCCATACGCTCTTAGCTTCAATTTCTGACTATTGTGTATTTAGTAAATGTGGCGTAAGATTGTATTCAACTTTCAAAGTTGCACAGTAAGCGTTTGTCTGCATCTTAACAAGTATACAAAGTTTCACTTTCAGCGTTTGCCGTTATCATTCTTAAGCTTCTGCTTTAGCAGTATTTCACATATGACCCAAATGCATTAACTTCGTCCAAAGAATTTTTACACCAGATTCAATATATAATATATATTTCCCCGCGACTTGTCGTAGCGATATCAAGTAGATTAAACTTTACACGAATCTTGAGAGCAGCTCATCAACCACGATGCCTTACTGATGCGAAAAATTCAATCTTACAGGGCGACTACATTGATCTGACGATCGGCGCAACTCTCGGAATTTCAACCATGGCCGCCGCAGCCCTTGGAAATACGGTATCCGACGTTGCCGGAATCGCTTCTGCCTGGTACGTGGAACTGTTCGCCGAGAAGATTGGTCTTCGCGAACCCGCGTTAACAGCCGCTCAACTGGCGTCATCCGGAATTCGTTGGGCTTCGAATCTCGGTCGAGCTCTTGGTGTCATAATCGGATGTCTGCTTGGAATGGTGCCGCTTTTGTTCTTGCCCTCTGCCGAAGAGAAGAAGGAAAGAGAAGCAAACAAGGCTGCTGCATTAGCTCTAACCAATGCCGCAGGAGACAGCAAGTGAACCCAAGTCTGCTGTGTATTCTAAGAAATTAAATTAGCCATCAGTGACATTCCCACCCACCATCCCCTCGTTGACCCCGTAGTCAACTTTTGGGCTCATATTATAATGTTCACCCAGCTTTCCGCAGACACAATCAACTTGTTTATCCATCGTTGAATCCCATCCGTTGTTATTATGACTGTCTTAATAATATTTTACGTCCCTTGTCAGTCGTTCTTGGCTGAAACCAACAAACTTGCTGAACGGCACATTTCAACGTTATCATCGACTGCATGCTTCCTGAAATCGAATTTAGCAACGTTTCCAATAAGACATTGAGATACAGGGTCTGCCAATCCGGTGTCCACCTGTACGTAATTACATGTAACCTGAGAGGACCTCAAAAGTGTCGTTGTTACCTGTTAACGTTTGTTGTGACTAATGAAAAATCGTTAGATAATTTATAGATGCAAGAATATACTTTTTAGCTTTTAGCTAACATGTCGTGGCAGCAGCAGCACTGGATTTTTAATAAGTACAAAAAACACTGCTGGATATACGCATACGCTGGCGGCGACAAGTGTTCCAAAAGAATGTGATGATGATCTCGTTTGCGGTGCGAAGTTGGAAAAATAGACGATGTAATTTTTAATCGGTAGCCTAAGAATTTATAGTCAATAGCTGATAGTGCTGAAGAAGGCAGCTCTAAAGCGCCTTTCCTGTTGCCTATGATAAACAATAACGTATTGACCGAGCCTGAGCCTATTTTACCATGTTGCCCTTACCTGATGTAATAAACACAAGCCTTCCGAAATCCCCTGTCTCTGGGTACTCTGGGATCATTCATATTCTTCATTGCCAATCTAGTAAATACTCATTGGCTCCTTTTCTAGATGCAAGTCCAAGAATTGATATCGAATTAAAGTCGTTCCTTCAGCTAAAAAATAGTCGAATGTAGAACCGTGCGAGCTTTATGTATAAATGAGTGGAGGAGCATGTCTGATAATGGAGTTCAAAGAAATCGATAACGAATGTGAATCGAATAGAGGAAAATGTTAAACGTGGTTAGAAGGCGTCTTTAGCCCTTTCCTAGACTCTTCTCTCTCTCTCACGCAACTTGTAGTTTCAAATTTATTACTCTTCCCAACGGGCAAAATATATAAGAAATCCAAAGCTTCGGACGACCGTCCAACTGAAGGAGTCTCTTGGAGCCGTCTTCTTGTACAGCTCGAGAATAAAGAAGTCTTTGTCTTTCTCCAAGAGATAAGTTGGACGTAACAACGTCTTGTTCATCTTCCTTCCTCCGTTGACCATCGTCTTAATGTCATGTAAAATAATCGCCTTTCTTGGCACAACCACCCAATATTTGTTAACCTATGCTCAAATACAGAAAGATAGCCGCGGCCCGACCCGAAGCCCTCGATATAGCCTCAACATGATCACGTTCCCAGCAATTCCTCTTGCTATCGAAGCTGCCGTTGAATTGATTCCACTTCCATCGTCCACCCCGCCCACCCCATTTCCCCAATATTGGGTTAGCTCATAATGCACAAACAAGATCCGACTCGACTGGACTCTAGTCCGACGACTGTCCATTCATCCCTCTGCCACACATTTCTGTTTCTTCTTCTCCTTCTTCCTTTGATAGAGATAAAATGCTGCTAGGAATATCAAGAATATCCGCGTCCATTTTGATTACAGCGTGCTTCTCTTCTTTTAATTATTATTAGCAGTCCATCAATCCATCGCGACTCTTTTTCCGCCATCCCAAACTTTCTTTGGTCCAAATTGCCCCTCAAACATCAACTCACTTTCACCTGCTCCAAATCTGTAAAGCCGCCCAACAACAACACCATGCTTCGAGTGCGGAGGTGAAGTTTGACTTGGACACTTGTGCGGTCAGAATGGCCTTCTGAGGCCCTGACTCAGTTTCTGGTTCGGACGGAATAAGTGACTCAAAAATTCGGTGCAGTGCCGCTGCTGACCAGTGCACCCAAAATGGGTTCCTTCAGGAACAAACAATGTTCGACGACGAGTTTCCTGCCTTTGGAAACGGTTGTGATTTGTCTTTTAGTGTTCTTCTGTTGTACAATTGGGCCGCTCACGGCAGAAGTGTTAACACCGCCATATTTTAATTTAGCCGCGGGCAGGAACATAACTGCTTCCGCCACGTGTGGGGACAAAGGTCCAGAACTTTATTGTAAGCTTGTGGGGGCTAACGCCGATACTGAAGATGCTGTTAACCCGTATATCGTTATTCAGGGTCAGGTAAGGCCTCAGACACTTTTACGTTTTTAATTTTCACCCGCCGCGAAACCAATGTTGAATTTGAACTCCTTACATTCGGATGCCGAAATGACCCTTTTTTAGGTATGTGACGTTTGCGACCTTTCCAAAGACGGAAAAGCTCATCCACCGGAATACGCTGTTGATGGCAGCGACAGATGGTGGCAAAGTCCGCCTTTGTCCAGAGGCATGACCTTGAATGAAGTCAATTTGACAATTGATCTTGGTCAGGTAAAATTTCCACTCCAGTTTCATTATATTAGCTAGAGTTTTCAAAAAACCAGCTTCTGAAAATAATATTTAACCTCCAGGAATTCCATGTCGCTTACGTTTTTATCACAATGGCCAACTCCCCAAGACCTGGTGTTTGGGTGTTGGAAAGATCCATCGACAACGGCAAGACTTATTCGCCTTGGCAATATTTTGCTGACAGTGCAGCGTGAGTTCTGATCTCAGTTCTTTTTTACATTGTTTTCCTCTCACCAAACCTAAATTTTAAAATCTAATATTCAACAGAGAATGCGATCATTTCTTCAAAGTGGAAGGAGACAAATCTCCGAGCGCTGACAATGACGTCATTTGCAGCACTCAGTTCTCAAAAGTTGTGCCACTAGAGGGCGGCGAGGTACATGACTTTTTTAGCATTCAAAACGTATACCAAAAGGCAAAATAAAATTCATTTTTTTGGTGCAGATTATAGTTCCACTGCTAACAAACCGGCCACACTCGAACGATTTCTTCAGCTCTTCGGTCCTCCAAGAATGGACGCGGGCAACCAATGTTCGACTCAGGCTCCTCCGGACCAAAACCCTTTTGGGACACTTGATGTCCGTGGCTCGCCAAGATCACACTGTCACTCGTCGGGTAAGCTAAAAAATTCCCTACTTGAATTTAGAACCTAATTTAATCCGACGTATATACTTGTACACAGTACTACTACTCCATCAAAGACATTAGCATCGGCGGCAGATGTCGCTGTAACGGCCACGCCGACCTCTGTGCTCCAGATCCTTATGACGAATCTCGGCTCCTCTGCGAATGTCAGCACAACACTATCGGGCCTCAGTGTGAGCAATGTCATCCATTGTATGTCCAAAAAGCATGGCGACCTTCTACCAACTCGACTCCATTTATATGCGAAAGTAAGGCTATTTTTTAAAAAAGTTCTCCCTAAATTTTTGATGACTCAAACTTATTATTTTAACTTGTTCCAGGATGTAACTGCCATGGACACACGGAAGAATGCGTATACAACGCAACAGTTGACGCCAACCATGAATCCTTGGACTTGAAAGGACACTATGAAGGAGGTGGTGTTTGCCAAAATTGTCAGCACAACACTGAAGGCATTAACTGCAACAAGTGCAAACCTGGTTTCTACCGACCTTATGACGCACCTTTGGATGCTATCGACGTTTGCCAGCGTAAGCTTCACAGCTATTCAGACCCATACAAAATTTAAAATGTGGAGCTCAAATTAAAAAAAACTATTTTGCTCAGCATGTCAATGCGACCCTGCAAAACACACTGGAAACTGCGCCGAAGGCTCCGGGAAATGCGAATGCAGTCCCGAATTTCTCTCGCCCGACTGCGACCGTTGCAGCCCAGGCTACTACGACTATCCCGACTGCAAGCCCTGCGACTGTCACCAAGCTGGAACTGCTGGAGGTGTTTGTGAAGTTGGAGGTGGCGAATGTCCCTGCAAACCAAACTTTACCGGCAAAAATTGCGACCAGTGTGCTGAGGGCTTTTACAACTTTCCCGAATGTTTGCGTGAGTACATATACATAAGTTACTTTGAAAATATCAAAACTTCAACTAAAAAATATTGACCATTCATTAGCTTGCAACTGCGAATCTCCCGGATCTGAAGAAGGAACAACTTGTGACAAAACCACTGGAGCTTGTGTCTGCAAGAACAACTTCGGAGGTCGCAATTGCGATAGCTGCGATGATGGCTACTTCCGCTATCCCGAATGCTCATGTAAGTTTCGGTTACGAAACTGTTCAATTTTATTAGGAATTTTATAGCGAAACAAAAATATGTTTAGATTGCTACTGTGACAAGCACGGAACGACGGACGAAGTTTGCGACAAAACTGATGGAAAATGTCTATGCCGAGAAGGCTATGGTGGTGAACGGTGTGACCAATGTCTTCCGAGCTTTTATGGCCACCCAGAATGCAAAGAGTGCAATTGCAGCAGCGTTGGAAGTGCTACGACTGTTTGCGATCCTACTGGAAAGTGTCCGTGTCTTCACAACTTCTCTGGCCGAACTTGCGACCAGTGCAGTCCAGGCTACTACAAGTTCCCTGAATGCTTGCGTAAGCCTAACTAAATAACGTTATAATTCACCGTCAAATTCTCAAGCATTCTTCTAATCGAAATCTAAATTTCGCCAACAGCTTGCGAGTGTCATGACGAAGGTTCAATGGGCGTTTCTTGCGATGACGAAGGCAAATGTCACTGCAAGTCCAACTTTGACGGCCTTCGATGTGACCAGTGCAGAGAAGGTTTTTACATCTTTCCTCGATGTGAAGGTACAACCATCTTGCAGCTTTTTCAACTTTTGCTTCAGCATTTGCTCAACCTAAACAACACTTTTTTTCGCTTTTTCAGCGTGTAATTGCGACCTTTCTGGAGTAGTGGAGACTTTCAGCAACTGTAGCAACTCGCCACCTGGCGAGCTTTGCGAATGCAAACCTCGAGTCCAAGGAAGAATTTGTGACAGCTGCAAGCCTCTCTTCTGGAACCTTCAACAAGCGAATCCTCAAGGATGCGATGGTCTGAAACAACATCAAAGGCATATTTCAAAGCCATTTAATCTTCAATTAGAATTTGGTTTTTCTACGCAGATTGCGACTGTCATCCACCAGGCGTTATCGGAGGAATCCTTGTCTGCGAATCCAAAACTGGCCAATGTCCTTGCAAAAACAATATCCACAGCAGACGCTGCGATGAATGCCGAGACGGGTACTTCAATTTGACCGATGATAACGTCATGGGATGTCAAGGTAAATTTAGAAATTTAACCTTCTTGAAGGCGCTTTCAAATACAACTTCGCTGTCAATTTCAGGTTGCAATTGTGACCTTGGTGGCTCATCAAGCATTTACTGCGACAAGTATGACGGACAATGTGACTGCCGAAACGCAATCACTGGACGATCTTGTGACATGCCCTTGACAACATACTATTTCCCCACATTGTATCAGTTCCAACATGAAGCCGAAGACGGAACCACTCCCAATGGAGGCCCTGTCCGGTTCAGCTATAACGAATCTCAATTCCCCGACTACTCTTGGAGAGGTTACGCTGTATATTCCCAATTACAGGTAAGCAAACAAAAACAAAATCAATTTACTGCATAAGTTCATCAAAACTACTTTATATTTTCAATTTATTCAGCCTCAAACCAACCACGAAGTGTATGTTGAAAAATCATCCTTGTACCGCATCGTCCTCCGCTACATCAATCCTGAAGCCTCAACTGTCATCGGCGAAGTCGTTGCTACTCCAGACAATCCGTCCGAACAAGTCATGAGCTCCAAACTCAAATTAGAGCCAACTGGTTACCACGGTAATTTCTTCACTGTCCTTCAGTCTGGCAACACTCCTTATCCATTTGTCTTGAACCCTGGGCGATGGCACATTGCTATCAAGAGCGAGTCGCCCTTGTTTGTGGTACGTAACGAATAAGCAATTTTTGCAATTGATCTGAAACTTTTTTCAACAAAACAATGTTATTTTCTTCTAGGATTATTTTGTTCTTCTACCGCAAGCCTACTTCGAGGCGTCAGTTCTCCAGCAGAGAGTTGCTGATCCCTGCTTATTCAACATTACTGGGGATCGTGCTTCGAATGTCCTTCCCGATCACTGCATTCTGTTCAAGTATCCCAGCTTGGACAAGTACGAAAAGGTCCTTGGAAGCCAGCCGGTCAGTGGAAGTGTCAGGTCCTCCATCAGCCTCGATTCTGCCCCTTCTTCAAGCCCTGAACATGTTGGAAATCAAGTGAGAATTTTTTTGCCTAAACTTTTTGGAAAGCTCAAGTTGTTTGAATCTAAAACTTTTTTCTTTCCAGATTCAGCAAATCTTAGCCGACAACCTTGCATTCATTTCCCCGCAACAACGCGCTGTAGAATTCGACCTTCCGATCACAAAATCAGGTCGATACGCTTTGGTGGTTGAATACATCACTCCAGCAGAGGGAGCCCCGATCGAAATCAATGTTGAAGCTCCTTCAAAGAAGGGTTAGTTCGCACATCATAATTAATGTTTGCGAATTTTTTTTAAAAGAAACTGTAACTACAAATTCAGGTGCCAACAAAGGACGAGCTGTGCTTCATGAATGCCTTCATGCAACTCCATGTCGAGCAGTGCTGACCACTGATAGCGGAGAGGTCTCAGTTTTCCGCTTTGACCAGAACCAGATCCGTGTCAAAGTCAATGTAAGTTTACTTCACCCCTTAGAGCATTTTGACGTCAATTTTCTATAAAATCTTGCCTAAACCTTTTCAGGCTGCTGACGACATCAGCAACGACGCTTCAATCGTCTCCGTGTCTGCAGTCCCCATGAACAAATGGTCCCCTGACTTCATCCGACCAAAACAACACTGCGTCGTAGCGAATGGATCTTGCGTTAACTTGGCTTTTGAACAACCACCAGATTCAATCAAGGTAAGTATTGCAAAATATTTATATGGCAATTTATCATGTCGCTCTTTAAATCCTGACTTGAATGCAGGTCGAAGCTGAATCTGTTGGTGGAGAAATCCCGGCATCCGAAACATTCGAGCTTGAACCGGCCAGGAACGTTATCCATCTTACACCTGAAAACCGAACAATCAATTTACCCGGCACAGTTTCCCAGCCAGGCTACTACAGCTTTGTTGTTCATTACTTCCAACCTGAGCATCCAGGTGAGATTGCTTGAGACTTCACACATTATTACAATTAGCCAGTGGGATTTTATATATTTTCTCGTGGGACTTTCAGACTTCTCAATGGACGTCGTTGTCAAAAATGGTCATCACCAGGAGGGTCGAGTGCCAATCGTCCACTGCCCATCAGTTGAAGGTTGCAGATCTTTAGTGGCTCAAGACGACCGAAACACCCGCTTCTACGTCGACGGCGACTACGAACTTCAAATCAAATCTCCCAAGGATGTGTCCATCGATTACGTACTCGTGACTCCGTATGCGGACATGCGGGAAATGAACAGCTACCTCAACGTCGCTCCGATGGATCAGACCAAAAAGTTTATCGCCGAATGTGGAAAGAACCATCTTTACGTTCCTAAGAATGCTTCAGGTGAGTAACACACGACTTTTTTTTGCAATCAAGTGACAAAATATCTTTAACCCTTTGTGCCTTTAGATTTCTGTCGCAAGGCAGTTTTCTCCCTGTCAACCGAATACAACAATGGAGCTTTGAGATGCCAATGCGAACCCGCAGGATCCACAAACTTCGTATGCGACCCATATGGAGGACAGTGTTCGTGCAAGCCGAACGTTATTGGACGTCGGTGTGACCGTTGCAAAACTGGCTTCTATGGCTATCCAGCTTGCAAACCTTGCGACTGTCCTTCGACTGCTTTGTGTGACCCTGATACAGGTATTATTAAACAATTATTTTGACTTTCTTATATGTAACATAAGCTGCAACTTTTGACTTTCATTGGATTTTAGGAGAATGTATTTGCCCTCCGAGAGTCACTGGAGCTCAGTGTGACAAATGCGAACCTTTGACCTACGGCTTCGACCCTTTGATCGGATGTGAAGAATGTACTTGTAGCCGCTTGGGAGTCAATCAAGGAAATCTCCAATGCGATCTCCATACCGGCAAATGCGAGTAAGAACATTGGCTGTTTCTACATACGAGGCAACTTTCAGAACCATTGATTAGTTTAAAAATAAACGTTTGTCTTCTAGCTGCCGCCCTAACGTCGTCGGAAGGGCTTGCGACAGTTGCGCTGCTGGGTATTGGGCCTTCCCTCACTGCCAACTTTGTGGTTGCGACTACCAGGGTACCACTGAAGGCGTCTGCAATCCAGTAATTTTCTCGCCTGATCTTAGATTCTACAAGACAAACCATGTTTCTACAATATAATTTAAATTGCAGGACACTTCCGAATGCTACTGCAAACCTAACGTCGAAGGCCGTCTTTGCGACAAATGTCGCCCCGACAGCTTCAACCTCGACCAAGAAAACCCCTTCGGCTGCACCAAGTGCTTCTGTTTCGGCAAGACAAAAACTTGTTCGTCGTCCCACTTGCTCTGGAGTTACGTTGATGCCGATGAATCCCAGATTTCAAGCGTCGTCTTTGATATTGCGCATTTGGGAGTTGTTAGAGAAATCCCCAAAGACGACGATCAGTCTTTCGATGACAGCTTAATCTGGCTACCGGAAGAACGACTTATCGAAGCAAATGATTCTTACGTCCAATACATCAAAGTCAATCTGCACTCAAACCATCTCGCTTCATACGGCGGTCATTTGCGCTACGTTCTCGAACTAGAACCTGACCTCAGCGAAACTGGTCCCAGTAAGTTCTGCTTCGACTCCATAATTGAAACATGATTTACCCAGAAATTCACATATTTTTTTCTCGGTTGCAGCCAGCTTAACTTTCCAAGGAGCTCCAGACGTCATTCTGGAAGGCGGTGAACTCGCACCTTCCTCGAACGTTGTGTTCTTCTCTCACTACCTTGAAAACGACGTTTCAAAGAGTACCAAAATTGACAACGACGTCGTTTTACTAGAAGAAAAATTTAAAGTCCAGAGCCCATCTCGTGGAGGTCTTGTGACGCCCAGCAGGGAACAAATGATGATTTTACTCAAGGAACTCAAAGCAATCTACATCAGAACAACGTACCGGAAGCGGACTAGAAGTGCCAAGTGCGAATACAAACTTGCTTTTTCAAGCTTATAGCCTCCTCATTTATAATGTTATCAAAATTTCTGTTTCAGATTGACTCTGTTCAGCTTGCAAGTGGCTGGCGAGCAGCCCGGCGTTTTCTCTCAGGAGCGAGCCACAAGTGTTGAAAAGTGTCAATGTCCACCAAGCTACAAAGGCTTGTCCTGCGAAGAATGCGCTTCAGGCTACTTCAGGTATCCCGGAGGCCAATTCGGCGGCTCTTGCATCCCATGTCAATGTAACGGCCATGCGGATACTTGTGACCCAGTCTCTGGCGTTTGCCACAATTGCCAACATAATACAACTGGCGACCATTGCGAAATGTGCGAAGTCGGCTATCACGGCGATGCAACCGTCGGAACTCCAATGGACTGTCTCATTTGTGCCTGTCCTCTCCCATACCCATCAAACAAGTACGTACAGTAAAATTGACCTCAGTCAGATATACACAGTTTTCTCAAAATTATACAGTTAATTTTTGATTCTCGATCACAGTTTTGCAACAAGCTGCGAACTGTCGCCAAACTACCAAGAAATCTCTTGCAACTGTCGTCCTGGCTACACCGGCCAAAGATGTCAAAGCTGCGCTGCCGGCTACTATGGTGACCCGGAGGTACTTGGTGAGTTGTTTTGCTCAACAAAACCCAATATTTTTGGCAGTATTCATTGAAAATATGAATTCGACTTCAGGCGACCATTGCAAACCATGCGAATGTCACGGAAACATCGACCCCACAAACCCACAATCTTGCGACAGCGTCACTGGAAGATGTCTTTTGTGCTTGAACAATACTGGTGGAGACGCCTGCGAACTCTGCGCCCCCTGGCACTATGGAGATCCCATCGAAGCCAAGTACTGCAAGGCTTGCGATTGCAACAAATGCGGAACTGACGAGTGCAACATGGCCAGCGGAACTTGTCGATGCCTGGAGAACGTCGAAGGTGAACTCTGCGACAAGTGTGCTCCAGACCATTGGGGACTTGCACTTTGTGACGGTCGAGGCTGTAGAGCCTGCGAATGTGGCATCGCGTCCGAAGGCAGATCCTGCGATGACGCCACTGGACAATGTAAATGCAAACCTGGAGTCACCGGCAAAAACTGTGACCGATGCATACCTGGATTCTGGAACTATTCCAAAAATGGATGCGAGTGTAAGTTTTCAGTTTCTTGAGGCTCTGCTTCAAGCATTAAAGCTGTAAGTCGATCATCAGTTTAACTTCGATTTGTATAGCTTGTCGATGCAACCAAGAATACGCTGTCGGCTCCACTTGCGACCCTGAAACCGGCCAATGTTCTTGTCTTCCCGGCGTCATTGGCGAAAAGTGCGACCGCTGTCGTCATCGTTGGGTCTTGATCGAAGGCCAGGGTTGCCGCGAATGCGAGTCTTGCCACCACCAATTACTCAACACCACTGATGAAATGAGAGACATTTTAGATCCAGTGAAACAAGAATTTGACGTAAGCCCAACACTTCTGTAGATCTTTACTGAATACTGAACACAATTTTTCTAATAACTGTTTACCTCGCAGTCTGTCGCCGTCGGCTACTTCACCACCCAAAAACTTGCGTACTTCAACGAAACTGCTGCCAAGTTCGAACCTGATGTCAGAATGCTCGACCATTCTCAAATTAACCTGAAACCCTTCAAGGACCAAGTTGATGCGGCTACCATGGAACACAAGTCTGCCAAGAAACGAGTAAATGTTCCAACCTTTAGCTGTCAAATTAGCTAAACTGGTAAATTAATAACAACTTTCATCTGCAGGCAGACGTCAGCAGTGACAGTCTCCGAGACAAAGCTAAATCCAGTGCGAAAATTCGGGATAAATCGGAAAAAATTGAAAAGTCAGTTCGCGACACAGTTTCCAAAACACAAAAGGCCGTTTACGAAGCCAAGGATCTCGTCAATAGTCTCTTGAATGAAGTCAAGTGTGAGTGAAAATTTTTACTTTTCTGTAATTATGCTTGGCATACTTACTAATTTCTGGCTTTGCAGTCACGGCACCGCAGACAGAAGCAGCTTTGGCGGAAGCTCGGCAAACTGTCGATGACATGGTCAGCGTTCGTTTCAACACTGACGACGCCATGGAAGAAAAGAAGAGCGCCGAAAAGACGATGCGAGAAATCAACGATTACGTCGAACCAGTTACGGCTATGACTTCCAGGATCGCTGGAAACTCAGCCAAAATTGCCATCATCAAAGACAAGCTGAGCGACTTGAGGAACCAGAGCGACCACAGCAGAAAAGTTGCTCAGAAGGCCAACGAAGTCATCAAACAAATCAGGTACGCGTTTTTATTTTTCACCATTAGATTTAGTGCTTAACTCACGCTTTCATTTCAATTTGCAGGGACGACAAGTACCCCAGCAAGGCAAAACTGCTCGAAGACAAAGTTGCCTCAATGAAGGTCAACAAAGACAGCGCCCTTGAACGCAACACAGAAGTTCCAGAGTTATTGCTGGATCTCGAAAATGCGCTTTCTGGTTTAGGTAAGCTGACACCAGGGGGCGTTGCATCATTAAAACTTCCCAACTTTTCAAAACTATTTTTTTTGTCTAGGTCCAATTTCAAACCGCGTCGAAGAACTCAGCTCACCCTTACAATCAACCGTTCAAAATCTCGACGAAGTTTTGCGGGACAACACCGACACTGTCATGAAGAGCCAGGAACATGTCAGAAAATTAAAACGCGATGCCGATGAATTGCAAACACTCTTAAACGGCACACTTCAATCTAGCGAGCAATCGGTCAACGCGGCAACGGCCTACATGAAGATCGTTGAAGCTATTGACGAAGCTAAATCCGATGCAGAAAGAGCAAATGGAAACGTGACTGAAGCTGCAAAACTGGTAAGCTATTGAAGAACTTTTACGAGAATCTAGATTTTTAACCAGAGTGATAAACTTTGGAATTGTAAAACTCAGATCGGCGATGTACAAAGTAAAGCTGCAAGCGCAGTCGAACCTTCAAGAAACCTGCTGACTACTGCAAGAGAAAAAGTCCGAACTGTTGATCAGAGCCTCAGAATTCCACTCAAAGACGCCAAAATAGAGATAGAAGAAATTGAACGAATGAAGAATGAAACTGAGGCAACTCTAGCTGTTATTGACAGGTAAAACATTGACAAAAATCCATCCACTTACTCGTTGATTGTGCTTATTCGAAGTTTTCATTCTTACACAGAGACCTCGACAGAATCTCCTTCCCTCGTGACGCGCAAGACATCGACAGCACCACCGGCCAATCTTCCGAAGCCATTGAAAACGCCGCTGACGCCATCGGCCGTGTCGATGATATTTTGACCAAAATTCAGAACGAATCTCTCAAAGCCCGTAAACTTCCAGTCACAATCAAGGACTTGAACGGTGGAGTCACATTTTCTGATGGGCGGCGTAAGTTCCAGCTTTGTATTCTGAAGTTCTCTTCAGGTGAAGTACATACTAAAAACAGCTTTGTACCACAGTTCGAGCTGCAATGGATTCGGTGCCTCTGTCAAAGGCCATTGCCGGCAACCTCGATGAACAAAAGCCTACAATGGACTCAAAGAAGGACGAACTGAGATCCAAGCTAAATGAACTTCGTGCCAAAATCTCGACGGCTCGTGAACAGGCTAACCGAATTCCAGTCGCCATGCGATTCGACAAAGCTTCTTCTCTGACAGCATCCAATCCTCCGTCTATCGAAAGTCAACAATACGATTCAAAGGTTTCCTTCTACTTCAAAACTCAAGAGCCAGATGGACTTTTACTGTACATTGATGGAGACAGCACTAGACGAGATGAAGGAAAGGTAAGTAGCTTCTGATTTTTCATTGTTCTCTATTGAAATTCGATTTCATAGTTGTATGGCGTCCTTCTTCATTAAGGACTTCATGGCCGTCGAACTACAACGTGGCTACCCCGTCCTCTCCATGAACCTTGGCTCCAAAACCGAAGAAATCCGAAGTGAAAAATATGCCGCCGATGACAAATGGCACAAGGCAACAGTGGACAGATCGGGGAAACACGTCAAGTTCATCATCACCGAAGAAGACCAATCCGGCAACATCGAGAACCACGTAAGCAACGGCTATATCAGTGGCCCCAAGGCACTCTTCAACATTGACCAGAACAACTCTCGAATCTACGTCGGAGGACTTCCTGACTCTGTCTTGGACGCTCCTGTTCGGCATTCCAGTTACGCTGGTGACATTGAAGACCTGACAATTGGAGGCGAGAAAGTTGGATTGTGGAACTTCAAGGACTCCAACAACGTTAATCCTACCATGCAGAGGTATTGCCCATTTTGTTCTGTACTTCCAGTTCAACCTTCAGAAGTTCAGGACTGTAATTTTCTATAATTTTGATACTTGTTTCCAACAGAGACAGATTCACAGACCTCAAGTCACGAGAAGGTCTGCGCTTCCTTGGAAACGGCTTCGCCAAGCTTGACAGAAGACGTAAAGCTTTCCGCGACCAATCCGTCATTCGACTTCGATTCAAGACGAGAGCATCGGATGGTATCATTTTCATGGTCAGCAAAGCCGACAGTTTCTTGACTCTAGAACTCGTTGACGGCTCTATCGTTTACCGCTTTGACTTGGGCAATGGCAATGCCAAAATTGAAACTCCTCAAAAGTTCAATGATGGAATGTGGCATCAGCTAGACGCTGTAAGAAAGATACCAATTAGCTTTACACTTTTTATCGAGGAATCAAAGGGCTCATACACTTGTCAACATTGCAGATAAGACTGGGAAAACAAGGCCGCCTCACTGTTGGTTCCAACTTTAGTGGAGATATCGAAAGCCCAGGTGACAACCAAGACCTCATAGTTGACGAATTCATGTACTTTGGAGGACATGACGGGCGTCATGAATACCCCGAAGTCACTCAAACTGGCTTTGAAGGATGTATTGACTCTGTCTACATCAACGAAGAACCTGTCGATTTAACGCAAGCATTGGTCACTCAACGCACAACGACAGGATGCCCATCATTGCAATCCGATGCAACAATTGTCAATTTGTACTCAAACGGATATCTTGAAGTGCCTCCCAGCGCTCCAACAAGTAACCATTTTTCATTACGTCTCCAGCAATCCTAAAACTTCACACTTCATTTGGCTCCTTTTGCAAAACTCAACAGGTCCTCAACGAGTTGGCGAGGAAGAATTCGAACTCAACTTCCGCTTCCGTTCCAACAGCACTACCGGCTTGGTCTTCTATGGCTCTGATGCTGACAGATCCTCGGAACTTATTCTGTGGCTTGACAACCACGATTTGAGGGTTGAAGCAAACCCAGAGGGCGTAACTTTGAAGGTTGATAACGTCGGTGATGGAAAATGGCATGTTGTTACCGTCATCAAGTCCAGAACCATGCTTTCAGTTCATGTTGACGATAAGACTGACTACAGGTGCGTACAGATATTTATGATCTTAAACCTTGACTGAGATTTCCCTAAAAATTTGATTTTCTCTATAGCGAATCAATCAACGGCGCTCCTTTGTACCTGTCCGGCCCTGGATCATTACGGTACTTTGGAGGCGCTCGAGACGACTTGGTCACCAGAGCTGGTACTTCACTTGCCAACAAGGGTCTTGAAGGATGCATTTCTGACATTCATATGAACGGCGAGAAGGTTGCTATTGCCACAAGTCGTTTGAGCAAAGTACATGTCTCAGGCTCGTGCTCACTTGGAGAGCCCAGGGCTATGAATCCAGATTCCAACTTCGCAGAACCTCAGCCCGAAGAAACAGGTCCAACATCTGCTCCAGAAAGAGAAGAAGAACAAACAACTCAGACTACGCCAGCTGTAACAAGGGCCCCACGAATCAAGCCTACACCACCAAAGCCATTCGAAAAGTGCGCTTTGCCTTACAGAACTTTGAGAGACGAGCCTTCAGATGACGATGTTTTCATGGAGGACGGAGTTCGCTTCGGAAAATTCAAAAAGACCTCTCGCATGGAATTCTTGACAACTGAGACGGACAGCAGCAAGTCTATTTATTCGATCGAATTCAAAACGGCCCGACCAGATGGTCTCATTTTCTTCCGCTCTGATTTCATGAAAACCGACTTTGTAGCGCTGTTCATGAAAAATGGAATCTTACACTTTGGATTCGATTCGGGTTCCGGTTCAGTATATCTCAACTCAACAAGGGCGCTCAATGATTCCAGATGGCATACGGTGGCATTCTCACGAGAAAAGCAACAGGGTGTACTCGTCATTGATGAGGAAGAACATGCCCGAGGCTCTTCGACCGGAAGTACAAACGAAATCAATGCCGGCAAAACATTGTTCGTCGGAGGCCTGCCACCAGAAGGCTGGAGCAAGAGACTCACTTTGAAGAAGCTCATGTCGATAGATTCAGCTTTCAAAGGCTGCCTTCGCAACTTTATGATTCGCGGAGGTCGCCCTGGTCAACCTACGAAGGCCGAATCCGTGGAGCCTTGCTCGGATGAAGTGGAAGATGGCATCTTCTTCTACCCCAACGGCGGACACTTGAAACTCCGTAAGAACAATACTTCCTGTCGGTGTGCTACATATGCCTGACTGATTAGAATTAACCTTAAATCTACTTGATTTTGCAGAGGACAGTTTTGTAGTTGGAAACACGATCAAGATTTCGATGCAGATCAAACCGCGCTCTACATCAGGCGTTATCCTAGCAGTTCATGGCAACAAAGACTATCTCGTTCTTCAAATGATCAATGGTACGGTCAAGTTTACAGTCAATAACGGCGACGGTCCATTTGCAAGCAGCTTCCTCAAAGGCGAATATGATCTCTGCGATGGAAACTGGCACAGTATTTTAGGTAAGTGTAGCATAATCTTGGTATTTTCTCCATGATGCCTACTTAGAGTTCACGCGACCGTATCTTTTGTAGCTACCAAGACGAAGAACGTCGTGACACTTGCTATAGACCAGCAGCACGCCATGGTTGGTATGGGAGCCTTGAAGAGCCTTTCGACCAATACCGACAGAGAGATCTATTTGGGAGGTTCTGGAGACTACACTCTTCCGGGTATAGAAACTAGTGAGCAATTTGTAGGTTGCATCAAAGATTTTGTCCTTGAAAGAGGACAGGGTAAGAGAAAGCACTTTAAACTCAGCTTCGAATCGGTGAGCGGCCAAGTTGCCCTTCACAGCTGTCCTACAGATTAAGTATAATTTGTACCAGTAAAATAAGCCTTCTAGATATCTTGAAAACATCATCATGCTCATATACTCTACATTTTGTTACTAACTAAGGTAAGCTAGTGCCTGCCAATTTTGCTACTCGTATATTGAATCTGGTGCGTAGTTGAATCATCTAGAGTAAAATACCCCCTAATAAGAATACTCGATAAAAATGTCAGCTCCAAATTGTAATGTAACTGTGTATTTAGTACTCATAGGCATAAGGTTATGGTACAAACTTACATAGCGTGAGATTTGGACATTTGGAATAGTTAGTCGGCTGTTGTAAATTGGTATGGTGTAAATAAAGAGACCCGGGTATTCTTCGAAACAAAAACCATTCTCGAGTTGAGATGCCGAAATTGAGTTAAAGAAGGAGGAAGCGTGTGTTAAATCCTGTGTAGCTATTTGCTAGCTCATGACGACGCACTTTGCTTGGACCTTACGAGGTCTCGGAGCGCATTTTCGCTTGTTTTAATATCTTGGTCCAATCGTTCCTTGTTAGCCTGCAGTACAAAGAAACGAATGACAGGTCAAAACAGGTCCACAACGTGAATACCCGGCATATAGAGCAGAAAAATTGCATTGCTTGCCTCCAAAACTTTGATTTTTTCCTGAAAGTCACTAATTGTCTTTCCAATTTCTTGTCTGACTTCGGGAACAGTAGTTGTGAAGAAGCACCGGCCGACTCCTTGGTAGACTTTCGAGTCATTCGTGAGATTCTGAAAACGCCAAGGTTGAAATGTAGTTGCACGTTTGTCAAGGATTGATAACTGAGACCCGTAACAAGCAAAGGACTCAAAGACTTACATTGATTTCTCGATCAGTTATTTGTTTGTGTAGAATACTACGCTTCAGGCCTTCAATCTGAACATCAGCAAGTTTCGCCTTCTGGCTCGCGTCAACGAGCTTGAGTTGTAGATCGGCAAATGCCTAATGAACAATAAATAAAATTAAATCCCACGCAAGATATCACTTTACAAATCGCAGTTAACTGCTAGTTAATTTGAAGTACCTTTTTTAGCTCTAAATCAACCGGTACGGAAGTCATTTTGTTTCTGGTCCGAAAGACGAACAACCAGACCCACTGAACGGTAACTTTATAAACAAAAATGTCCTCCAAATATATCAAAATGTGTCACAATTGGAAAAGTATTTTTTCCGCATCTAAACAAACCAAAAACAGTGCAATTTAAGTAATTTTGTGCCGCGATAGCCGTGTTCAATTCCGCAAGCAACAGCTCTGTGAAATTTTAACTTTGGTGCATTTCCCACACTCTGGAGTGTCGCGATATTTAGCTTTCCGTCAATAAACCATTGAAATCCGCAAAACCCCTTGAATTATGTGCCATCGAGCATAATTTTTCGTTTTCTCCCAAGCGAGCACAGTAAATCTCGTTGAAATTTTCTAATCAAACCAAGTTATATTTCTTATTTTGAACTTTGTATTCAAGTTGGAATCATCAAAACATTGGCAAACATGGTAAGTTAAATTCAAACTAAATTCCATTTCTCAAGCGTAACCTATAATTCTCTTTATTACCACAAAAAACTCATTAGTGCGTTTGCTGTTTCAGCCGAAGGGAAACGTTGTAGGAGACCCTGAGAGGTACCTGATGTTGAAGTTCATCGATAGATACAACTTATATCCCTTCATTCACGGACACACGATCTGGGACATTTTGGTTAAACATCCGGTAAGTCAAACTTTGATTTAGAAATGCTTCAGAATTCCTTGAGTGAATAGAAATGGACGCTGTAATATCTTCCAGGGTCTGCGTTGCCGAAAATTTTCACCCTTTACGCTGAGGAACCATTATGTGCGGTATATGTCGAAGCATATGGATCGCTTAGAAGTAACGAACGAAGTTCGACAAAAGTTCTGTGCTTCGCTGGTACCCAGAGGACGGAAGAATCAAAACAAAATGGATGAATGTCATCCCGCGCTACTACATGACTTCATTTTTGAAAGCTTCGACTACCCTTTGAACGGTCAAGTGTGGTGAAGGATCAAAGTTCCAACTCAAAACTCGAAGCCTAAAAATACCCAAACATGATACCTAAAGACTGACTGAGCTAATATGCAGTGCTATGCTTCCAATGTTTCTAACAACAATAGTTTAAGAAAATCCCGTGACTATTAGTTTCTTTTATCATTGTCCAGCAGAGTAGCAATCCTAAAGTTTAGACTACTGCGTACTTTTTACAGACTATAATCTGATTAGCGAAACTACATTATCTTGTGATGATTGCAATCTATTGACTCTTGTACATGTATAAATTATAGACATCTATGGAGACTTGAGACTTTGTCGTTAACGACAGCGTATTGCACCATGATCATATACGGACTATATGACTGGTTCCGTTAGACGTATGCGTTTGTAACAAACAAACATTCTCAAAAACAAAATAATAAAGTTTAACAACAAAAACTTGACTAAATTCTACTTATATCCGAATCGAAGGATGAACTTCATCTAATGCTTCCGTTTAAACTTAAGACTGATTTCGGCGAGTCTTTTCTAGAAGAGGTTTTGCTGAAAACATTCCAGAACCGTAATGTTTCATCGCCAGCGCCAGTGACAATCGACTCTCCGTTGGGTGACATTGCAAGGTAAAGGACCCGATAAGTGTGGCCTGTCAACTTGGTGACCTGATGAAGGGATGGATATTTCCAGACGAGAATTTGATTTTGTGAGTAGCCATGGGTGCTTACCTAGAAGTCAGAAAAGATATTGTAAGTTTGAATGCAAGGGAATAATGTTTTGTTGTGGAAATTGCTTACCAATTCTAGTGAATTTTTCGACCAGACTAGATTGCAGACCTGTGATCCTGTGTCGATGCATTGCACTGACTGTCCTGATAACAACGTATTCCAGAATCGAATGCATCTGTCAGCAGTGCCACCTCCGCTTGCAAGGAGTCCATGATGGTGGGGTGACCAGGCAATAGCTGTTTGAATAAATTTATTTAGTTAGTCTAGCTCACAGACTGGAGTTATCACAGTCACAGAACCTATAACAGCCATGATTCAGTCAAAGTTGCTTACCTTTTACAGCAGCGGTATGTTCCTCGTAAGTCTGGACTGGATGGGTATGATGTAGGTCCCAAACGAATAATTTGTTATCATTTCCGCCAGAAGCCAGGTATTGGTTATCAGTGCTCCATTTGAGTCCACAAACCTGAAACAAAAAATAAATATAGTTTCTTTGTCAACAGCCACTACAAGTAAGTAGGGACATAACATACCTCTTGTCTATGTCCGATGAGATTTTTTGTCGAATTATTTGGAGATCGAATATCTGTCTGGTTGATGTATCGATCACGCGAACCACTACATAAGAGATCAGAATTCCAAGCTAAAGCCCCAACTCTAGCAGTATGTTTTGGTAGGGAAACGATCTGCTTCTGTGCAACAGCGTCCCAAATTTGTACACAACCAGAATTTGTACCCACAGCCACCAATGTTCCCTGCAAAAGATCAATAACTTTAAATTACTCAACTTCAAAATCCTCCAAAAGCTGCAAAGCTTCTTCCAACCTTTTCATTCCACGACACGGCAGTGACAGTGTCATCTGCAGTCGCGTAATCACATAGCCGATGCACCTGGGAATCTGACGCGTTCCATAGATACACACAGCTACCGAGACCAACAGTGAGAACATTTTGAGAAGACCAGTCTACTAGGTTGAGGTAAACTGCAAAGTATAGATCGTCATTAGATTCTTGAACTCATAATCTTTACCCTAGTTCTTATGACAATCACTTACAATCATCCTGAAGCTCAGGGGCATCTAGAACCTGCGACAAACAAACACAAACCAATTAGCAAATTCATTTCCCCAGTACATCATTTTAGTACCACAAAGATCAATTATATACTTTGAAAGGCGACCGAGGTATCTTCCGGATTTGTCTGTTCGGCGTTTGGAAGTAACTTTCTGTATTCTTTGAAAGTGGTGACAGGGCAAACTGAGCTCCAGTTTCATTCTTCAGAGTCAGCCGGTCAGAAGCGTCGTACTACAAACAAACAAGTAGGATTGTCAAATTAGCACTGATGAATCCGAAACTTTGACATACTTTAACATAATATATAGCTTCCTTACATGGAACAGTCTTCTACTTGATATATTCAGGTCTGTAAAGCACTCCCGTTTCGGAGAACATCCCAAAATTTCATTCCCCACCAACTTGGCGTACATACTCGTCGGTTCGTAGCGATTTTCGTCTTCACATTTTCGTTTACACGCGTTCTTCTCGTACACAGCATTTTCATCCTGTAAACATAATCAAAGCTTTACAACCGCACTTTACAGGTAACCCGAAACATAAGATTGTTTTCTAATCGTGGTCAACTTACGCTACAAGGCGGTGTTACAGTTACCGGGTAATCCAACTGCCAAGTGTTTCCAGCACGAACTGGCATGAATCGATCTCCATATCTGGGCTTCAAAGGCCTTTGCGGAGTTGAAGCATCTGATTTTCGCATTTGGTACGGCGGACTCGAACTATGCACCTGCATAGTTCCGACCAGGTCACGGTTTTGGCGACTCTGTAACACAAACACAAGTCAACATTTAGTTACTTGGTTCACAGTCTTGAGCAACTAGACAGAATTAAGATCACTCGGGACACAAAAGTCTTTCAAGAAACTCCGATTGTACTTATAGCCTCCCTTACGAAATCAAACTCGTCTCGCCGCAACTTGTTGTTCAACTCAACAAGGATGTTTTGAATGCCCGAAGTAGAAGAACCATCCTCAAACATGTTTAAACCGCGACAAAATCCACAAACGCAAATAAACAACCAAGCACCGACCACGCCAACAAATTCAAACAACAATTGAACAAGGTGTAAAACAATCAATCGCATCAACCGGCTCCGAAAATGTCAACAAACAAGAGAACAAACTACACACATTTACACTTCGGCCTTGATTAGCGTAACAAAGTCAGTAATTAAAAGGTGGATTATAAGCTGATTTAAGCTCAAAAACAAGCAAAGAACCACTATTCAATATTGAATATTGTGCTTTCGACCGAACAATTCCACGTGAACGCCGCGAACGCTTCTCAAACATGTTTACAAAAGAAATCAAGCCGGCTTTGGTCCAGACTGGCTCAACATTGGTCTCTGCGTCAACCTGACAAAAAATTCAAGTTCACCTCGTCGTCAGTGTTGAAACGTAAAAAAGTTTCTATTGATTCGGTGGCTTCTGGCTTCTTCTGTCTCTTGCCCTAGACCATTTTGTTCAGCACCCTTTGACACAGTTCCCAGTTTACTACGTTCGTCTACCAAACTGAGATAACAAGACACTATGTCCTAGTTAATCTAAATTGAATTGGGCCTCTATCAAAGTGGAATATCTATTCCTCATGATCGCAATTCAGCCTTGAGATAGCCCCATCAACAACCAAATTCTCAACTTCAACAGAAAGGAAATGCCTTATTTTGCTCCCCACGAGCATACAGGTCTCCAGGAGCAGCTCTATAATGTAATCTACTAGATTCCTAGAACCGGCATTCTTGTAATTCTTCCATAATTCATGACGCAACCAAGCTTCGGCTGTTTTCAAATTCCTAGCTGACTTGAAGATTCCTTGAACAAAACGTTTTCGTTTAACGCCTTTTCAAACCACTCGACGACGCCTGCGCAAGGAATCTAACAAAACGAAAACACTTGTGTAAACTAAACCTCTTGGCTCACAGCTAGCCTTCCGGTTGGTTAGTTACCACATGTTCGCCAGCAATCGATGCTACAATTTAGGGTTTGGCTATTGATTGACAGTAGAATTTACACCAGCTAAGGCACAAACCTTGAATAGGCTCACTTGATCAAAGGGTGGACGGCGACATAAGTACGATAGAACAGTTGGTGGCACGTGCGCTATCACAAAGGGGTTGTCTGGAGAGAAGAAGCCCTCGATTAATTACTTCCTTTTCACCGGCAATCAGCAAGTTTGTCCAGGTGGGCGCAAGGGAAAAACTTTACAGTGTGCAACAGGTATACCACGGGCTGTTTATTACGAAACTAGAAGATTTTGATCACAATTCAGCCGCCTTTCCCACAACAGCATCCGGACGGACCGCTACAATACAGCAGTTTCAGTCTTGAAAGTTTAGATGAGAATGAGCCAAGTTAACTGCTCTCGTGATTTCCTGCATTCGTGTTACATGTTGTTCGGAGCGAGAGAGAGGAACAAGGGAAAATTTGCAACAGGGTGCAAAAGTGGTTGTAAGTTGAAGTAATACAGCGTCAGCGTCGCAGCTCTCTCGGCGAATCTGCCACCCCTGCTCTGCAAGTCAGTAACTTTCCTGAATGAAACTTAAGTTGGAGTTGGTGGACCAGAAGAGCATCCTCAGTCGGTCCTCGTTAGCTTGCCCCTGAGGCCTCCACCAACTTCAATCACGGAAGATGTTGCACGGAGCAATAGCCGGCTGACGACGACGACGCTTATTGCGAGAGAAGCGAAAGAGGCGGGATTCCACTACATGGACATCACCATGAAACCACATCATTTAATATTTAAAGTTTGCCAATTTTCTCCCTCTTCTCTTCTCCCTCCAACTTCTCGTTTCAACTTGCAGACCTCAGCATTCTCAACATTCAACAAAAATCGCCAAATCCGTATGCACAAACTAACAGTTTATATTAAACACTTTCAACTTGTCCGCAACTACATATCTCAACTGGATAATCTCTTCAATTCCGCAATGAGAAAAAAAGCAAGCGGTCAAAAGATGATGGGTCAGCGTCAGAAGCGCGTACAGAATGAACTGACCATTTTTATGTTTTATGTTTAGACGAGACGAGCGCCAACAAAGAGTTTAATGTACGAGTCAAGGCTGGTTAAGTGGAAGGATAAATGTGATGCGTAAGCTCAATCCAGCTTTTTATATATTAGCAACTTTTTTGCGAATCTCGCTCACTCGCTCATCAAGTTTTACCTGAGTTGACACTCGACTCAAACAATGCTGCGCTGGTGAAACAGTTGAAAAAGTCAAGTCTCTGAATAACGTTCCCCAACTTGCTCCATGACCACAAAAATACCTTGATCGCATCTTCCTACAGCGCTGATTTACAATGCAGCAACAGCGCTGCGCGCTCCTCGTCAGATACCTGGTCGGGGGATCGATGGACGGCAAATGAACATACGTAAGTTGATGCGCTGCAGCGACTGCTTCTTGAAGCACAATTCATTCAACCCTTTTACTCCTTCTTCGAAGCGTCCTCCCAAACGTTGCCAGCTTCTTTTTTGCCAGAATTGGACGGAGATATTGCAAACCTTCATCAGATTTTTTTGCTATTTCTGTGAGCAATGCCCTTCTTTTTGTATCACAGGTAAATTCTTTCTTTAGAGCCAATATACGGACAAAAACACAAAGATGAAAAAATTATGCCCTCCACAACAAATTTCAAAAAGGCTTCACACAGCAAGGTTTTTGCTGCCAAGAAAACCTGAACACGGAAAAGGTTTATCTGCCTGTAGAAAAGAGGCACGAAATTGAAGCGACCAAACCCGAGATTGTCAACAAAGATGGAATTAATGTGGCCAGCGTTGTTTACAGCTTCAATCACGTCTGAATGCGGGACATGACATGTTTTATGTTAGAGCCACAAGAGCCACGCCGCTTATCGAGGTCAGCATATCAGTAAAGTCATTTGTTTTAAACCCGCTACTGACGCTTGAACAAAAGATTCGTTTCCATCACAAGAAGCAATCCAAGTTTATATGCTGACTGAGGGGGTGGTAAAGGTTATCTTCTAATCCAGGCGTGAAGCGTATCAAATCAAATGTTGACTCTTTTTAGTTAGAGTCAAGTCTAGAGAGCTATTCATTTTCTTTGACAGTTAATGTCGGTTGCAATTGACAGATCTTAATCTTAAGTGTTCTAGAGAGGGCGCCGAGCTTCTTGAAAACATAGCCAACAGCTTCTGCACCAGACTTTTCCCGCCCAAATTTGATTCCCAGTTACGTTTTAACGTTTTACATTCTCCCCAATGTTCAAAGACGCTAAAATTTAATATCAAACTCCCACTTACAGACAAAACTCTCAAAGGTTCTTCAGCCTTGGTCAGCATCGGAGGCATATTTGGCAAATTCTCAAGTCCAGTTTTGTATTGCACTTTTTATATATAATCACTTTTTTGTCATAATTTTTCGAAACACTATCAGCGACCCCAGGTTGAATTACATGGCCTCAAATTTTACAAACACTCGAAGTATTCCAAGAAATCATGTCCACTTCCAGGTAAAAAACTATAAGCTCCAATTAATGGTTCACGTAAGAAGCTTAAGCGGTATTGGTGACACGGAAGCCGACAGTCTTTGTGTATCGATCACAGCCCCACGAGACACAACAAGATCCCATCAGTCGGCAGCAGGCAAAAGGGGTGAAAATGACGAATCCAAAGTGTGTAGGCGTATTGGCGGAAGAGCTGGACTTGGACAGGTGTGGTGCGTGCGTTGTTGGCGATGATTCTCGGAAGGTATTACGATTATGAATGAGTCGATCATCCAGATTCCACCAACTATTATTATTATTTTGTATTCTTGTGGTCGATGATAATGGCGATGCTGGCTCGTCTAAACTTGCCTTGGTTTCTCGCCACCTTGTTTCTGGGTTAACGGCCATTCATGCCAGCTAACAATTAAAGTGTCCGGGGAAAGTGTCGTTTGGATGAATATTCTACTACCTGTGATGGGGTTAATGAGGGATGAAATTGGCCGTGGGTCCAGTCGATGAGTCCCAGTCCTTCTCCGCCTTCCTACTACTACGGCCACAGTTCCAGAGTTGTAATAATTTTTCGTTTCACTTGCAAGTATGGGAAAAAGTCTTGAATGAAATGGAAATTTCACCCACACACCAAATTACTTTTGGCATTAACAATCTGTAGATGCGACTAGACTCCCGAGGATCCCATCACCAAATGTCTTTTAACCCTTTTTACGTACGTCTTACTACACCAAGTCAGGAGCAGAAGGCTAATTTCCATATCTCGTGGGTAAATCTCCAACAAGATCCACTTCCATATCCAGCCTTCCTCTTCGTCTCGCCAACAATTATCCAGTCTGTCCCAGTCACCACTTGCCCTTCCTAATCCTCATACATCTTGGAATAAATTATACTCATTTTATGGCATTCGTATATTTACAACATGAGCAGTTTGTTGTCTAAAAGTCATTTCAGTTTTGACTAAATCGGTATGGGCCGCAGCTCCAGCTTCCTCATAACATTTAACGTTTCATGATTTTTTATCAACTTTATAAAAGGTTCTGTTTTCAAATTATATATAATTAAACGGAGGAGCAACTCTTATATATTTCTGCAAGCCAGTTTGTCTCCTTCCTTGAAATAAGCTTACAATCTACAAGATAAAGTTCACAGCTTCTTGACCCTATAATCAACGCAAACTTTGATAAAATTTGGACTCTACTGCTGGCCCGGAACAAGACGCTGATAGGCAAACAAACACTGATATTTCTTCCTTGCTATAAGTAATGCTCAAACCCCAAAAACTTGTGTTTGTTCTCATAGGGTCAAGAATCGGTATTGAGAATGTAGATCTTCAGTTCAAGTGGCAACTTTCTTATCATTTGCAAATAAATAAATATGCCAAAAATCTCTGAAATTTAGGAACCACATCACAGCATGTACAGATAAGGGTTGGCTTCAAGTTCCCGGCTTCCTCACTTTTAGACGCCGTTACATACATCATGAAACGTTTATAACGCTTGGAAATGCTCATACGCTGAAACATGTTATAATGCCACTCAAATGATGAACGGATTTTGCGAATCTTCAAGGGTAAACCAAAGCGTGTTTGAACGTGTCTGCTGGGCCTCCTCTATTATCATTACGTAATCGGGTGATGAGCACGGAGAACGTTGTAGGTTCTGGTGAATCCTTTACGGGACATATTGCAAATATCGCAAAAATGTGCTGAGTGAGCATCGAATTCACCTCCACTTGAGAACTGAAATACGTTTGAGACCAGACTTGTGGCCCACATTCGTAGAACAAATATTGCAAATATTAGCTTATTTATCAACCAAGTCTCAACGTGCGTAAGTTTGCTCAGGATTTAGAGTCGAATCAACATTATAGACAAGGATTTATGTTCCAAACGGGGAATTTTCGCAAATTTCTTTGGCTGGCTAGAAATTTGGCTAGAATCTGAAATATGCTTATGGTGTCAACCGTTAGCTTACTCAACTTCCAAAGGCTAATGAGTGCATCTAATAACCAATATAAGAAAGCTAGGAATTTTAGAAATGAAGTTTCAAGCTTCCATATCAGCCAGTTTCCAATTTGATGATCGACGTGTAATGGCGTGAGATCGGCTTGGATATAATGTAGAAGAATTACTTTTTTTCTAAATCAAGCTGGATAGAATCAGCGAATCCCGCCAAAACGCTTCAGAATATTTGGGGTCTCACAACATGATTGAGAAGCCCGGACAAATTGGGTGAGCAAGGACGTGGATGGACACCATGTAGTCGTTCATTGTTTTTCTTGTCCATACGAAATGCCATATTAAACAGGTTTAGTTTTACGACCGGCACAGCCGGCAAAACTTGTGCTATTGTTTCTCAAGTGTTTTTCCATTTTTCAGCCACGCGATTTATTGCTTTGACCGTGTACGTTTGAAAAAGTTTGGAATGATGCATATTACATACACTAGACGTATATAATGTTTACAGCATTGGATATTTATTCGCAGGCATCGCAGGTGTGAATTATTCATGCAGATTTTGGCAAAATTATTACAACTGCACGATGGCGCCCTCCAGCATTTTGCATTTTTGATGAGGACAAAGTTGGATTAGACTGGAGCGTTTTTCGGATTGCGAGAACATTTCTCTGCTCGCTTATCACTTGAGAATAATATATGTAATTTGATCATCAGATTCAAAAGAATTTTATCCAACTGCTAAGCAGTCTGGAAACAATATTGTAGAATTTAGCAAATTTATTCGTGCACGGCAAGAACTCATAACTAACTGACGAATGCAGCTGCCAAGTCATTCTATAAGCATTTTCAAACTTTATTGCTGGAGCAGTAACATTCTTAAGGATATTTCAAAAATTGACTCCAACCCCGAGTAATGAGTGACGCCAAGAATCAATTAGCATCCAAATGACACATCACTTACTCCCTCTGCCTTCACCAACATGCAATTAGCTCCAAATGTACTCCAACGGACAACTTTTCAAATAACACTTGAAACAAACAGTTTATGGAATCTTCAAATTGGGCACGTGATCATGAGTGAGGAAATCAATTTTATATCGGTATCTCACGGCTCTATGTTTGACATGATTCACATGACTAATCGTTCGCAGCTCCAGATCAACACATCAGTATGACTACATGACTGACAGTACCAATTTTTTCGACCAAGTCCTACTCAACCCTTTCATCCCTTGTTCGCGTAGCATAATGAGTAACACTAGGTCTGTGATCAAGTGATTCATCTTTTTCTACAACTTGACCAGTGTATTCATATCGGCAGTTCTCGTTATCGGCTGGAGAAAACCCCCAATCAAGAGCATAACATGAATCATTAAATAATCTACTTGAAGTAAACAGTAGAACAGAATTGTATAACAAACATAAAAATAGTAAAGAACTGGGTACTTGGTCCTATCAAAATTCTCCGCTGAGTCAGACAACGCCAACAGTTTCAGATAACATTCTCAAGAAATTGAAGAAAGTTCTTGAACTAAATTATGGCTGTATATTATATATTCAAAGCGTATTGTTGCATGGCTTGCAGAAATTGCCTTGGAAGTCGGACATGTTGATTTGGAACAATATGACCACGTAGGACATGACAGCCGAAATCACCTGTTCAAAATACCAACACATTACATGTACCATTACGTAATCATCCAAAAGTTAATCAACCACCCCCAAGCAAAAACGAAATATATACATACCCCAGCAATCACGTGGCGATCAACGATGAAAATTCCCCATGCTGAAATCTTCCAGTCCCAGTTCTGAACCAAGTCAAGCACTTTTCTCATTTCCGCTCCTGAACAAGTCGAATTGTCCATTAAGTAAACAAGCTCCATTAGTTCCTCCTTCCGACTTTCTACCTGAAAAATCCCACAGCACAATCCTCTTCATTCATAAACTTTTTTCAAGGCCCTCCAAACTTTTCTCCGTTAGTAAATATACCTGTCGATGAAACAAACTGCCAACGAGTATTGTAGAAAGTCGGGCGCCTTCATAGACCAGGTGAGTGCTACCAAATATTATCTTGAGCTTGTAAAACTGGTCGTGCTCCTCAACAAAGTCCTTTTCAACAAGAGTACTCAATGAGTGGACCACAATTACAACACTGGAAACAATCACCATCAGGTAAATCGGCCCTACGACTTCGTCATATTCGCTGCACAACCGTTTAACGTTTCTCCATCGAATCAAGATTTCTTCCCGCGTCAGCAACTTTCTCGAATGAAATCCTGTGTCTTCAACTTCTTGTCCAGCTTCCGACAGGTCATTCCGATCACATTGTTTCTTTGGACTAAAACTGTGGGAACTAAAGGAATTGTAGCTTCGCAAACGACACTGGTCCTTCAACTGGTTGAAGAACCCTTCAACGGCGAACAGCAAATGAAATGTCGTAATCACCACATAAATGAAGCTAAAGTGCGAAGACAGTATATGCGCCAATGACATGAACAAAAACACTGGAATCATAGCGTACGGTTGTTCGAGGTAGAAAATATTAGCCTTTGGATGCATGGTTGCAGAAATCGGAAGTATGCAAGCGGAACCGACGAGTGCCAACGTTACGATACCCAGCAGGACTCGGTAGCGACACCAAACCCTTTTTACACGCTCACTTCGATAATTATCAGCGACCTTGAGGTTGTACATGAATTTGCGAATGCGGTCAGCCCTTACAAAGTACCAAAACTTGAGGCAGGTGAAACAAATCATGGCAAACACTATTAGGGAAACACTCAGCAGTTTGTCCGATAGACTTCGGTGGGACAAGAAAATTAACGCTTCTTCCAAAAATTCTATGCCGACCCAAATGTTGAAAACCCAGATTATCATGGCGTACAAGGTGAAGAGGCTGAAATATTTGTATCCTTTTTCTTCTTTCCATGGCCGGTTCACAAAATAGTAGCCTCCAGCCCAAGCAAACCACGTGGCAACTGTCAGGCCTTCCAAGTGTCGATACATTTTGACAAAAGGTGAATCCGGAAGTAGATATTTAATTGATGAATTTTCAAGTACAAAAAACTTGATATTTCCTGCCCAACACTGGAAGTGTAACTGGAGCTGAATAACGAATTCTAACCCGAAAATGTACCATGGATCCAGCCTCGCATCATCAAACAACATGGCGTGCAAAATAGTTGCGTACTATGAGAGAAAGCCATTTTACTAATGATTTTATGACGCTTTTGCTGGGTAACATCCACTGCTCACGAAGTTCGTTCTCATTTTTGGAAAAGCTCTTGCTCTTCTCTTGTTTACAAGGCTCGTCTAGACATAAAACACTCGACCCGGGTAGTAATTACCGTGTTTACGTTACGACAACTTGTTTCTCTAGAGACTACGACATTTACTAACATTTTCGCATGTAGAAAGCTCTCGAAAACATGAATGATGTGAAAGCGGTTGCCACAACAGGCACACCTTTGTACAAAATCAATCAAAGTTTATTTCACTTTTAGAATAGGACACTATCAGGGTTTCAGCTGAATTTTTGCCTCTTCTTCAGTTTTATTCTGTGCATCTGGCCGGTACGAAAATGTGGAAGAATACAGTTGAAACACGATCACAATGTACGACATCATGGTCGACACAATCTGTACGAAAAAACCAAAATATTGGCAACCAATTCCACACATTACCTAAAAATTCGAATCAAAAGCAATATTTACCCCAGAAACCAACGATCGATTAATGGTGAAGAATCCCGCCGCCGACATCTTCCAGTCCCATGCTTTCAGCAGGTCAATCAAAGCATCATATTCGTTATCAAACGTGTTTTGCTTTGAGAGCAAAAGCGCTTGCACCATCGAATCCTTATGCTGCTGCAACTTTAGCAAAAATTTCCAATTTGAAAAAAAATGTTTCAAACATTCACCATTAAACCACAAACTAAAAGCTACAGGGCGTTACCAAAATATGTGCAAAATTGCCAATTTCCAGCAAAAATACATACGGAACCGTCGTCATCAAGGGAAGATACCGCAAATATCCGAATTTCGGCGAAATCAAACTGAGATGTAACATCAGATCCGAAACAGCTTGAATTGCATGAAGTGTATTCAGCACAATAATAGTAAACGCCACGATTCCTGTAACGCCATCATATTCGTCAAACAGAGCCTTGATTTCTGTAAATTGCTCCAGCAGTAACGACGTTGGCTTTGGCAGCAATTTTTTGGAGGCTGCTGAAGGCATGTCGATGTCAACAGTCGTGATGGAAAAAGGTGGCGTTTGCCCCTTGGATCGTGGACGATATCGGTTGTTGCCAATCGGCTGGAACAGGGAATACGGAGTCATTATCAGCATATCTCCGCCAGCCGAACTGATATTTGCCGTTTGTTCCACTCGTCGCGAAAAGTCTTCGAAAATCCGCAACAGCCGAAACAGTGGATAGCTCACAAAAGAATTGCAGACGTGGACGGTAAATAAACACGGAACGATTCCAAAGAGAGTCGCAATAATAATGAATACCACATAACCACCAAAGTACTGGAATAGCGAAGTACCTCCGTTCGTTTGAGTCAATAATATAAAGACCAAACCACCAATGTTCACCATAACCGCCAAAATACCCAAGGCGTCCACCACTTTAGCTTTTTTCAGTATTTTGTCGCTTTCGTAGCTGGACTGGTAACGGATTGGGAAGTCTTGGATTCTTATAAGAAACTTGGAATGCTTTTTTGCATTCAGCACCATATGGAGTCGGATAAAGAGAAATCCCAACAACGAAGACGCTAAAAAACCGGTAACGAAAATTTCCGTCACATCTGTCACCTGTTTTCGATGACTTCGATGATTGGCACCAAAATCGACAATGCACAAGAACAAAAAAATGTTTATAAAGAGGCCGTAGCAGGGTAACAATTTTTTCCACGATGTAAAAGTACGGGACTTGAATGGATTGTCGGCAAATAGAACACCGACAGCGTAGCCAAGGCAGGAACCTGCTTGAAACCCTGGAATTGACATTTTGCCGTTTCGGCAGGAACCACAAACTCCTAGTTGAGCCCTGCTCTTGTTTTTGTCCAGGTTTTTATATCCCAGGTGTACCTAAATTCAATGCGTGACAATAGCAATTCTCATGTGAATACCGTTTAGTAGCGGTAATTTCGGCGAAACGAAAATTGCCTCCTCCTGGACATAAGCATTAAGAGTAATTTTTTCATGAACATGTCATAGGGAAGAAGAGTGTGGGCGAATATGGCACTCAAGAAATTATGAAATTGTTTTCCTACCGAAACAATAATATTTTCTAATGAGCCATGAAGAGCAATGTCATCAGGAGACCTCGATATCATCGTTAATGTAATTATTCCTTGCATCATAAGTTAAAGGTGGGCTACTAGAACACTATTTCCATTAATAGCCAAATAGTCAACCGAATAGAAACTTTAGTCATAATGAAAGGATATTTTTTCCAGAACAAGTCCACGCTCTTGAACGGCACCAAATGTTCGAAGCAAAAAGTGCATTAGATAATTGGCAAAAATTCTAGGTAAAACAACTGCCGACCTTGAGCCTACCGGAAACGAAAGCACGCACGGTCTTCTTCAACTTTGCTGACCAAAGAAAATTTAGCAAAAAGTTTCAACTATTACAGGAAATGACACATTCTCGGCAATGATTCAATGTGGTATCACTTTTCCAGCCTCAACTTTGTCAGTTTACCTGATAAGGTTACAACCAGTTGACTCACCCACAGCCAGTATGATCCCATTGCTTTGAGATAAAACTGATTAGCCGGATATCATGTCGATGCTGCTGCGGAACAAAACCGAGTAAATATAACGCTGGTTTGATTGAAACACGGCTTGTTCCTACACCACAGGCTGCCTTCCACGGTATCATATTTTCAAGAAACCCATCACAGAAACAAAGCTTTGCTTAGCCCACTTTCTCAGGTTATCTGAAAAAGCTAGTGACCGATACCCTATTTCCAGTTTCATCGTTTACACTTTTGCCAGCTTAACTGGCGGGTCTCTGGCGAACCGCATTTAATTCTTACCGACCATTTCAAGGAGAGGAACAATAGACAAGTCGTTGTGACTGAATTTTTACTGTTTCAAAATGGCGTCCGTTGCTTCATATATTGTCAGCATAGAAGGGTTGCTGAAACTTGCCCACATCGTGAGTCCTTTGCCACTTGAAATACAATAATCCGTACTGAGAGAATTTTTTTAAATTAATCTTGTTCATTTTTATAGATTCTAGGTGCTGTGGTTGTCGGTTGTGTCGTTACAGGTTACGAAGATGGCGACTTGTACGAGGACAAAAATTTCGAAGTAACTTTCCTCGTTACAGGTATTATGTGCTTCGTCATTTCCCTCGTTCTGCTTCCAGTTGTTGCTGCAGCTTCATCACCTTCAAAAACCCGGGCTTTGAGGATAGTGGTAAGTGACGAATACGCCAATCTCCAATTTCTGGATTTGGATTCAAAGAATTCTAAGAACAAATGTTTTTTATTGCAGGATTTCGTCTACCACATCATTTTAGGAATTATTCTAGTGATCACTTCGAGCATGATGTTGTCTTCTGCAGTCAAACATAAATATGACGACAGTCCTTGGTACTCGAACAAGAATCCCAAGTTTGATAGGAAGGTTGCCGCTGGGGTTAGTACTTGAATAGCTAAAATATTTTCTTTGATTGAAAACAAAATTTAATTTTTTGTTGATTATTTCGTAGGCCATGGGGTTGATCAACAGCGTTTTGTACCTGGCGTCATCCGGAATTATTCTAAAAGGACCCAAAGAAGACGAAGCCGAATTTTACCGACGACCCACTGTCAAACCACTTTAACTAGATTTTTGCAAAATTTTAATTTTGTTGTTATTATTTGCGCTGCTAATATTTTACTACGTAGTCCAAATGGTCTCAGTCAGTCAATTGTTGCTATCTGAAAAATGTTATAGTCTACTCTTGTTCTTGTATTTATTATTTTGCGGTATCCCGCTTTTGTTGAACTGCTTGGTTAACAACACTGATTGCTATTTTGCGAATAGGTTCAATAAAACGTTTTTCTACAATTTTTCGCATCTTGTCCAAAGTCACTTCCGCAAGCTGAAACGTCACTCACAGCCCCAAGCCTCGTTCGTAAGCTCATAAAACTTGAAACGCCAAAAGTAAATATTGCCAACCAAAGATCCTGTGCATGTTGATGAGCCCTCGTCATCTTTCCTTGTTACCTAATAACCTGGAGTAAGACTTGGCTGTCATAGCACCTGAGGATGACAATTACACGAAAAATCATTACAACAGCAATAACCACAGCTTTATAGCTCACCTTCTTGCTGCACTTTAAAACCAAACACTCGTTTCGTCATTCAGGTCAGGTTCTTTGAAAATGCATTCCTCCAGCGGAAGTCAACTTAACACATAGCCCACAGACTGTGACCAATATGTGCTTGAAACATGTCAATAATGGAATATTATCCATCACCAACACTGAATCATTCCTCATCAGCACGCGTACCTGTTTGCAACTTGAAACGTAATTCTCATTTAGCTCATTAGTGATATAAATTCTTTCGACTTTCTTAAACGTCTACCTGGAATCGTGTGTTAGTTTGTTGATTCATCTTCACCAACTTCTAGAAAAATCTAATTTCTACCAACTCAGGTATACAAAGTTACTCATTCATCAGCACAGCCAATTTTGTCCCCAACAGTTTCGCCAAGTTGACATACATTTTTAGGAAATCCGTTTTTTGATACGTCAAAGGAAATGGATAAGATATAACTTGTGTCGCTCGCTAGATTTGATACAGCAGGTCCTGAATTACGTATCGTTTGCTCACTAGCGAATGTGTGTACCTTGACAGTTATTTGGCAAGGAGGCCTATGAATCTGCCGCTGTAAAACATGTAACGTACATGATTGCCTGGAATCTTTATATGTCTAATTAGAAACGAGAGCGTGAAAAATAATAGGGGTTACTCACTATTACTATTACTGCGGCTGAGATGAGGCAGCGATTGGAAGGTGTCAAAAGGTAAATGTATCGGTATCGAGGATGGGGACAAATTGGTGCTGAACGTGACGTAACTTCCTTCATTAATATCCACATTTTGAGCCTTCACGGATGCTACCTGCTTATCAATACCTGAGCCCACACCAAAATAGGTCTCTGTTTTTCAACTTCAAACTATTCTTCATTAACACGTCGTCCTCAACTGAGCTGCCTTGTCATTTGCCGTTACAGTTCCAAACTTTTGTTCCTGACACACATTCGTCTGTCAAAGTGAAAGTGAGACTCGCTCAAGGGAATTTTGCAAATACAAAATACAGTGCCTGTGCAAACGTTCTGGAAGCTCAAAGTTCAGCTGCAAAAGCTTTCAAGTGTATCAAATAAATTTTGTTTCTTTTTGATTCTGTGCAAAAGTTCAAAGTTAAAATGGCTGATGCTAGACACGGAAAAATTGCTATCCAAATTATCAACGTTGTAAGTGTATATTTATTTTCAGAATTTATCGTGGGCTTGAACGACTCTTGCCCAATAATTTTTCAAACAAACTTTTGTTCCAGATCCTGGGCATCGCCAGCGTCGCGCTCAGCTGGTACGCCTACTACTGGTCCTTGTTCAACCAATTCATCCGATACGACAAATTGTGGTACATTGAGAACCTCGTCGAAGAAAACGCTTTCATGTACGTGACGCTCATTCTGACCCTCTTCTCCATCGTTTCCGTTATCTTTACTTGCGCTAGCGTTGCCAAAAGCGCCGAAGTTGGGTACAATCGAGCTTACGGAGTTGTTGTAAGTTCCAGTGAAAAATTAGTCATCCTCATTTTAGAATTTGCTATTTCTCTTCTATGAAGCATAAATAACTGACTTTTGTTACAGGACTCAATTTGCCATTTCGTTGCCGGCATAGCCTTGTTGGCTGTCGGTGGCCTTCTGATCCACTCAACCCTGGAGATTGACTGGTACAAATGCATTCAGCTGGAACAGTACCTTCACCAAGAAGGACTTGTTCACCTCTTCCTTGGAGCTCCATGTCAGTATTACGGCGAAAAGTTGGGCGCTGGGGTAAGTTGCTTTTAAATTAAATATCCAGCCTCAGTCTTTTTGCACGTAATCGTCCATGACCATTCTTAATCACGTTCACATTTCCCCATGAACAATAGTTTGCACACTCAATACTAGATTTCATGCGAAATTGTAGAGTTCATGCCCGGAAGGTGAATGTAAAATGGAAGAAGCTGTAAAAGAGAATGTGATTATCGTTAGCGATTTTTGCCGTCTCTCACGCCATTCCTTCATTTGCTCAGCAAGCACACAACGTTTGAAGAAGTGCTTTTGCCATCACCAGAATGACTAATCGGTTGTATCGATTTTTTCAGGCAATTGCTATTGTCAACGGGATCTTCTACGGGATCGCGGGTATAATGGCAGTATCCTATAAACCGCAATATTGACTAGGCGTGGCAGCCCGAATGAGGGGCACCAACAACAGAACCGCCACAGCAACAACCACCACCAATACCGAAGCCGTAGCTTTCGGTCGTCCTTATCCAATGCATGAAGTTGTTTCAGTAAGTGGACCAAGTCCATCACGTCCACCCAGAGGTCATAAAGTCATTACAAAAGAATCGTATACAGCTTTCAAAGTTGATAGAATCAAACCTACTGTTTTGTGTACTACAACTATCAAGTAGCGCAGCTTCTAATATATCACATTTTCTATAACTTTCTTGTTCTACTGTTAACAAATATCTTTGTTTATACTCACGTATAAAATAGTTAAAGTTACATGTTACGTATGACTTAATTTTTGTTGAATGGAGATTTTAGCTTTGTTCCGCTCTTGTATGGGGTATCGTTAGAAAAATATATTACGACAATTAGCTAATACGGAATACGGCAGCGCCATCTCGTAAGTTATATTTCGTTATAGCGTTTTGCGTTTGATGTTAATGTATAGTTTGACTAAAGGATAAATGGGCAATTGTATTTACTGTAGCTCTGACTAAACGAGTAGTGCGCTAAAAGGAGTCGTTTATACATAACAATAAATCAGTATTAGCAAATAAATTATTGTGTTTTGTTCAACGACCGTAGCAATCCAATTCATCCGGAAGTCGGACATTACGTTTTTGAGGATCATTTATAGTTGCAGTACATGAAGTTTTTGCTCTTTGACAATATCTAGAATTCGCATGCGATATGGAGTGATGACGCGTTTATCAAGAGATTCGCAATACATGAAAAAATCTAATGCTATTGCTATTCTTTTATGTTGTTTATTTACTCTTTTGTGGTGTTTATGCGAACAATCAAACTTGTTGCGTGTAACGTGAATTCGTTATTGCTCCGGTTGGCCGAATATTAGCAGTTTCCAATCAGCTATAATTTACGGTGCTTCAGAATCATGTGACAGTGCCTTTTTTGAAGTCTCTGTGGGCCCTTGATGCCAAGGACAAAATGATGGGTCACTTTCTATTTCAAATTGTCAACGGGCTTGGTGTGGTTGGTGAAGAATATTTTAAGACATGATTGTTCTATATATATAATATGTAACTAAAAGAGATAAATTTTAAAGATTTGTAGCATCGCCTGGTTCGTCAGCTCAACAATCTTCTTAAATTTAGCCTACTCGACGACCTCAAACAATATCGACTTGGGCTGGTTCGGCTACGTTCTGGTCATGTCCAGCGTCCTCTTGTCATTTTTCCAATTTTTATTGTCCCTTTGTTTTATCAAGGTGAGAAGTACATTTAAATTCAATTCCAAGTCAAGTCAGAATATTTCATTACTGACTGAAACCCAACTTTCTTTGCTATTTCAGCCATTACGAAACGAATGGAGAGCCTGGTACTGCTTTCACCTGCTTGTTTTCATCCTCAGTATTCCTCAGGCCATCCCAGCCTATAACTACGTCAAAATCCATTCTGAAGCGCAAGCCTACGTGGGATTTTGTTCACTCGAAACCATTTTCGGTCTCATTGGTTCAGTGCTAATATGTTACATGGGCGACTCGAGTGTTGATGACGAATATGTACTTTGAAGTACTTTTCCAGTTCCTACACCGTAGAATTCCATTAAACTGTAAATAAATTTTTACCAGTCAAATATTAGCCATTAACGAAAGTGCCAACTTTTTTCGTTGCTGCTCAAGCCTGAAATGACCCATGATGAAAAAAGTCTTGTTTGCCGATTTAATCTTTGAGCAGCCATCTATTATTAGTTGAAATAAGCTTTCAAGATCATCACCTGACCAAGGTTAAATGATTGAACCGGACAAGAGATAAGAGAAGCGTGTCTTATACTGCATATTTCTGATAGCTCATTTCTAACGGCAGCGTTAGACTGCAATTGTACGCATCTATTGAGCTATTATAGCTGTTTCAGCGAAACTGAATTTACATAAGCGTGACAAGAGGGCAGATGTAATGAGTTTATTCAAGGGTAGATTTGCCTTCCACTTTCCATCAATTCCATTTGCTTTCCACCTGTTGGTTCTCTATTGTCGTTGTGCTTCGCCCATTAGTCGTCGCTGACTTTGAAATGTTCCTCACAATATTAATCGACAATCATTATAGCAAAGATACGCTCGAGACGACAAACTAATCTAGTTTTACACGGCTCCATAATATTTTCCTCCCGCGTTCTTGACTTCTCCTGTTTACCTACCTGATCAACAGGTGCTACTGCAGGCAGGTGTGTGTAGTAAAATGTTCAATCAACTCGATGTGAGGTAACCTGCAACTTTCTTTGTGTTACATAATTCAACTTGATTTTAAGAGTCACAACGCTAGCAAAAATGTTTACGTTTCAAATTGACACAAATATTGAATACTTGTACACTCGACCAGGAGTTTTGAAGTTGGTGACATGTGTAAGTTGACCTTTACAAGTTTTGAACAAATTCGTTGATGAACAAGTGAAGTGCAAATGGAAATTTTTCGGATTTTGTAGGTTCTCGGGGCAATTTCTCTGGGCCTCGGTTGGCATGGCTACGAGGAATCCAAGTTCAACAACGATCCAGAAGTCTCGGGAGACCTCACTGAGGACGAAGTCTTTTTTGTGATTGCCTCAGGAGCAGCCCTTTTAATTTCGGTTTTCTACCTGGCGGCCCATATCCTTAGTTACGGAATTGCCAGTGGTCGTAGAAACCAAGTCGCTGTGAGTACCACTTCAGCTTAATTTACGTTTGCAAAAGTTTAATTTCCCAGTCAGTCATAGTGTTTTCTATTCCCTTTTCAGGATACCACATTTCACTACATTGCTGGCAAAGCTGTATTCGCAGCAGGTCTTTTGCTAATCGCCAGCGCTGATGACATCCAGTCACATGAAAAGTGCAAAGGGATCGTCGGCGCTTCCTACATCGAATGTCAACTGATGGACTACAAAATTGTTGGAGGGGTAAAAAATAATTCTTTGCAATAAGCTCAATTTGTATTTCCACTCAAGTTTAGATCTGTAAAAGATCTTTTTGCCCATTTCAGACGTTCGGAATCATCAACGCCATCATCTACGACTTCGCTGCCTATTGGATTTATACAACAAAAGAACTTCCATAAATAATAAGGACTTCATAATATTTAAGGAGCAATTAGCAACTTTGTAAATATTTTTCTTACCCGCATTTTGCTGTGTCGTAATTCCGACTGCAGTTCTGCTGACTGATCAATCTCGAGTGAAATAAATTTCGTAGTCCTTAAGGACTATATAGCAATTACTATTTTTGTTTTAGCAATTCCTAATGCACAAGCCAGCTAAAATCTCAATGTTGCTATTTGGCGGTTTCCATCTTAAAACATCAACATTTGGAGGGAGAAATCTAAATTTGAATTCATTTTTTTTACAGTCAACGATCAACTTCTTTACTATTTTACTAATTGTCACAGTTGCCGAAACGACATTTTTCCAGTATGCATACCCAAATAAGACATGACCTACCCATTTCAGGTTCTAAACAATTCAAACAATGGACGGTGCCCTCAAATTATCAAGAATCCAAACCATCCGAAACCGCCCAACAAGCTGCGTCAGTACCTGACAAGTGTTCCCGCTTACCTCGGTATATGGACCCACCAGTTCCTCCAAAAGATCGTCCAGCTGCTATAAGAGGCCAAATAAGTAACTTCAGAAGGCAAAAAGGGTTACAACGGCCTCTGACGCCTGTAATGTCCAACTTGGCCACCAACAGTCCATTAAGGAATAATACTTTCAGTCAAAAGGTAATTGTCCATAACTGGTGACAAACTAGCAACTCTAGAATTGCAATATGATATTATATGTAGGAATCCCAGCAAAAAGCCAGTGCTAATGTTTTCGCCAGTGACAGCCAACAAAGTCAAACCAAGCTGACTCAACAAAGCCCGAAGAAGGTAAAATGAAGTTGAGTAAATTATATTTCCTATATCAGACCAATATAAACCATTTTGTTATTTACAGGCATACGAAACAGTTCAATCCAAACTTGAAGAAGTTCGGAATTTAGCTTCAAAGCCTGGACAGATTGTATGCTCTTCGTCTTCGTCTATGACATCTTTGAACTCTTTGACGTTGACGATGAATCCAGAAATGGTACCACAGGTAACCTCA
>JAQGBJ010000179.1:0-57423 GCA_034698345.1 Sphaeridia pumilis
AGGTCTTTGAAGTTACCCAGGCGCTGCAGTGTGAAGGCATTACGACGGCGAGGTCAAACACGACACATTCTGATACCTGGGCTACGACTACATTGGCGGCGGAGGTCACGATTGAAAGACCAACACCCAGAACAACTGCTGTAACCAGAGTCACTAAGGTTGCTACCGAAGAGGCCACAACAGTGAGGCAACCAGTTACCGAAGTCACTGTCAAAGCAACTGTACCCGCCACCGAAGTTATTGTCCAAGCAACTGTGCCAGTCACCGAGGTAACAGCTGACGTTGGTGCCAAAACCCCTACGAGGAAAGGCAGAAAGCGGCCAACAAAGAAAACGACGTCGTCAGCTAGCGCCACCACCTTAAGACCAGCTGCAACGACAGAAAGGACGACTGAGTCGCTACTTACGACGGGAACAGGAACCGTTGGCGGAGCGCTGGACAGTGAAGACAGCTTTGGGCTAGCCAATTGGATAGCGGTAGCGGTAGCCGGTGGAATTGTATTGATTTTGATAATGGGTAAGTCAAAGGAAATGGGTTTAAAATTTGAGAGCAAAATATACAAAAGCAGAGACTAATTAAGGCGGGTTAATCTTATAGGCGGGTTATTGTATTGGTGCAAATGTAAGAAGTCGAGGTCCAAGCCGGTGAAAGCAAGGTCAATCAGCATAACCGACATCGGAACTCCAGCGCTTCAGTCCACTACGAACGAGGCAGTGGCTGCACCACCGATCCCACCAAGGGCACCCGCAGGAGCCATAGCAAGAGCAATGGAAACGCATGGACTCCAAAATCCAGAAGTGGCGGCGGATGTGGTAGCAAACGATTACTTTGGGGAAAGGCGCGGGAGATATGACTATGCGGAGGAAGACAGCTTGACTACTCTCGGTTTTCTGTCGAAACTCAAATTCAACGACTTCTACGCGCAGTTGAAGGATCCGAGGGCATTGAGGTTTCTGAAACGAGCATTACAACAAGCAGGTGACGAGTCGGTGGAAGAATTAACTGGTGTGAACCAGGCGACGACTCTCGTGAATCCCAATTACAATACTGCTGCTAAACCGAAGGAAAAACCGGGCCCAAGCGGAGTACAGTCGCAGTCAAAGGTGAAGGTCACACAGGAGGAGAGCAGGATGGGAAGGAGCTTTCTTCAGGCTATTGAAGAAGAGGAGGCGGAATTGCAGGGTATCAAGGACGAGTTGGAAGGATTGAAAAAGCGGGTAGGAGCGGACATTCCCGATACAGCTGTCTAATGTAATAATGTAGCGCTTGGATGCAGTAGCCATAGAAGTTAGTAGGAATAATAATAGAATTCCTAAGCAAAAATTATATAAGCAAAACTATGTGAACCTGGCATTCAACTGACAATCTAATTTTGAGAGATAAATTTGTGGGCCGGATATTGATATTTGTTTTAGGAGTAATATAACTTAAGTGTTAATTAGCTTCTAGGGATATTGCAATTTTTATCCGACTACGGCAATTGGGGATAAGTGCTGGAAGTAGTCGCAGTACGTAAATTGGGTAGAACCGATCGTACGGACTCATTCAGGAGGCGGTTTTCCTGCTTAAGCATTTGGATCTTGTTGCACACCTCACGGTTTCTGCGGATCAAAAGATAGAGTAAAACTGATAGAATTAGAAATAAGAGGCCATTTACGGATATGGCGATTGCATTGATGGTGGTGACGGAGCTGTCGCAGTGAAGATGGTCCATGGCAGCAGTAGATTGAAGGAGGGCTAGGGGAGTGAAATGGTGATGTCCACGGAACATCCTATGGAAAAGGATGAGATTTGCACATGTTAACGCGCAAAGCCATGCAGTAACCATGAATGGCGTCGTCTGTTTTGCATATCGGTCGAAGGTGGGGAGTTGTTGAAGGTATTGCGAGTAAATCACACTGGCGTTATACCGTGGGTCCACATGTTTCCACGAAGAGTTGAGGATGGCATCAAGACCTTTGTAGGTGGGCAGCGAGGCGGCGGTATCAAGACGGATGGATGTGTTGAATGTTGTCCAGCTGGGAAGAAGCATTGCTTGAAGTCTAACGGTGATGTTGAGGACGCCTTGACAGGGGGCTCGAGGGTAGAGTGCGACTCGGTGATGTACGATTAACTTGCAATTACAAGGGATCATTGCATGGATGGTGCCATAGTCTGTATGGGGGATTTCGTGTTCAATATCCTCACACCGAATACGAGAAGACGGCGGCAGACTTGTCAAGGCGAATTCTGTGGCACTAAGCTGAGTAATGAAAAACTCATCCGGTTTTCTGTTGCGGCAGCGGATTTCACAAGACTTTGTCAATTTATCAACCGTGGCACCCTGATGGAGGAGTTGGAGGCATGATTCTGACAGGTCAAATGCTTGCGAAAACTCAGGCAGGTACACCAAGGATCTGTCCGACAAGTGCATCAAGTGGTTTGGCACGGGGAAAATCAGATTCGGGTTGGTAGCGACATATTCAATATCGTGGTGTACTGAACAGATGCTGTGCTGGAACTGGAATGGATAAGTTATCAGACGCTGGACAGCAAGTGTAGGTGCGTCAGCTCGGATGAAAGGAACGTTGATTTTGACACGCAAGGTAGTGTTGCTGAGGGTGCAGGAAGCGATGCGAAGCTGATAGTACAACCGTAGGTGAGTGTCAGGTGGAATAGCTAGAGCGAGATTGAATTTGGCCGCTTTGCTGGAAAGATGAATGATGGCGGCGCTCAGCTTATCTGAAGGAATGAGTCCAGGTGGTGCATAGCCGGATTGGCAGGAAAGGAGGCCGGAACTGAACATTGTGGAATGAAGTTGAAGGAAGTTAAGTCTGGACTGGGCGTAAGCGTGAAGGAGGTTGACATGTAGGAGGCCTTCGATTCGTGTATCTTCTGATTGGAGACCGAGTAGCAGGTTGGAGTGAAGGTTGGAAAGGAGGGAGTTGGTGGTATGGAATACGGCTTCAGTGAAGTTTTCGAAGTCGTTGATTTCATGGCGCTGGGTCATCAGGTCACTGTGGTCACGAGTTAAAGCTGCTCGAAGGTCCACGAGGTATTGTGTCATGTTGTGGTCGTTCTGGTAGAGATTGTTGACTTCGTCCTGGCTAGCGACTCCGGTGGCGACGCTTATGAAGTGACCGATCCATTTTCGTGGGTCATACCAGGGCAGTGCGTCCTCATCATGACGTCGTTTACGGCGCCTAACGGAGGGGGCTGACTGGGCTGGTCGGGCAAAAGCGTTTAAGGTGTTATTAATGTACGAGGAAGCTGAGTGGATTTGTTGGGTGTAGTAACTATTCAGGTTGTCCGAAGCCGTTTTGAAGTTTAGGCGGGCCATTTGAATAGTGTGGTTACTTGACTCCAAGGACTCGTAAGTTGGCGGTGTGAAATTCGTCCAGCGGACCACATCATGCTTAACGTCGAAGAAGAGCGGCAGCGACTTGAAATATACAATTTTGTCAGGCAGTGTCTCGAGAGTGAAGCCTGGATCGACCTTGTATTTCAGAGGCGGTTGTTGTCCAAAAGCCGATGCGAACAGAAAGCTGAGGATGATTGTGGCCAAGAAGCGAGTTGGGGGTCTGATTGCTCGGTTGGTACGACGAAGAATAGAAGGGCGGTCAAGAGCCACGACGGCGTCAGCAGGGTTCGGTTTATCGGTGGCGGTATCAGTGTCTAGGGATGAATTTCGTTCGGTATATTCTCGCATTCTGCTGACATGGGCTTTTTGACCTGGAGAGTTATGATGAGGTAGAGTCGTGGCCGGGTCAAGTATGTAGGTAGTGGGTGATGTACGAGCGCGAATAATGTAAGGTCCACAGAAATTTAAGAACCAGCGGCGGTCTTCTGAAGCGGAGACGTTAGGGAAGGTCAGGAGACATTTTGATCCGATCGCAAAAACTTTGTCTTGATGGCTTCGGTCGTAGAACCTTTTGGCCGCGCGAGCCGCGTTTTCGGTGTTGCGGATGGCTAGAAGGCGGGCTGCCTCGATGCGGCGAAGTCGCTGCTCCACATCTGGCAGAAGGTTCAAGTCGGGGGCGCTAAGATCTTGAGGGCTGCGAGGGACGAAGCCGAAAAGTACAAGGGCAGGCTCGAGACCGGTGGTTAGTGACTTGGTGATATTGTGGGTGAAAGTACAACTTGGAAGGTATCGGTTCCAGAAGGACGGGTTTGATGAAGCGTAACAGCGAAGCAGGTTCTGGATGGAGCGATTGGCGATTTCAATTTTTCCATTTCCGTGATGGTGATATGGGCTGCAATAGCTAATCTCAATTTGGAAGGCCTTCATCGTATCCTTGAATAGGGCGCTGCTGAAGTAAGAGGCATTGTCACACCGAATTTTACGAGGGCAACCGAAGCGACAGAAAACATGTTCGTAGAGCGCTTGAAGGACGGTCTCGGTGGAGGTATCTTTCGTTGGAACCGTTACGAGATAGTTGGAAACGGGCTCAATCACGGTGAGAATGTATTGGAAACCGTCTTGGGAGATGGCGCAAGGCCCGATGAAATCAATGTTGCATGCAGCCCAAATCTCAGTGTGAATGACAGGTTGCAGGAGTCCATATGGTTTGTGGTTGGCGGAACGCTTCTTTTGGCATATGTCACAGGAACGAACATAAGCAACTACATCTTGTCGGATGCCTTTCCAGTAATATAAACGGTTGAGGCGGCCCAGCGTGCGGTGGATTCCAGTGTGACCCCCAGCAAAGTGAGGTTCGTGGTACTCTTTGATGAGGGCCTGTCGGATTTTGGTTGGAACAAGTACCTTTTCGTCAGTGTCAGTCACTTGCATCAAGATGTCATTCCGAAGAACGTAAGCTTTGTATCGGTCTTGGCCGGACTGGCGGCATAGGGCTATTTCTTTGGCGTATTCTTCGTTCTGTAGGGTTCGCAGGTCATCAGTGGTCACCAAGTTTACCCAGTATTGCTCAGAAGGAGCGCTTTTGCCAGCGATCTTCTGTAACAGCTCAGGCTCCAGTGGTCGGCTGAGCACGTCGGCGAGGTCATGGCTTTTACCAGACGCATATTTCACTTTGATGCAGTATTGTTGCAGCTTGATGCTCCAGCGCAGTAAGCGTTGGTTGCATGACTGGCGGAGTGACATGATGGACGTCAAGGCCTGATGATCCGTGACTACAGTGATGTCGTCGTGCAGATACACGTAGGGACGCCAGTGGTCCAGGGCGGCGATGATAGCCAGGGCCTCTTTTTCGGAGACGCAATAGTTTTCTTCGGCTGGGCTGAAGCGGCGACTATAGCAAGCAACCAGGCGAAGGTCTTGTTTTCCATCGGTACTATGATCTTGAAGTAAAGCGGCTCCCAAGGCTTTTCCACTTGAATCCGAATGAATGACGATCGGTAGCTCGGCTTTGAAGGGAGCTAGGATTGGGGCCGAGGTGAGCTTCGATTTGAGCTCTTCAAAGGCTTGTTGTTGGGCAGGTCCCCAAGACCATGGTATATCAGCGCGGAGAAGCTCTGTTAATGGTTGTACCAGGGCGGCGTAGCCTAAAATCCAGCGGCGCCAGTAACTCCCGATGCCGAGGACGCGTTTAAGCGTGCTGCGGTCCTTCGGCGGTGGAATGTTGACAAGCGCCTCAAGCTTCTTTGGGCAGATTTTGATGCCGTCAGTACCGACTTGATGACCAAGGATGTCAATGTTGGAATGAAGAAAAGAGCACTTGGAGGCCTTGAGGCAGATGTTGGCGTCTTCGAAGGCTTTGAAGACCAGCTTCATTGTCGCCATATGATCGCAAAATCGGTTTGACGCCCAAATGACGTCATCAAGATATGAGGTTACGTAGGAGTTGAATTGTACCTTGGCGGCCTGGGCGACTGGAGCGACCACTTGATGGATGATTCGGCTAAAAACGGCAGGCGAATTACGGGCGCCCATCGGCATGGTGGAAAAGCGGTACTGATGAACTCCAACGCTAAACGCAGTGCAGTCACGGCTGTCCTCGGCAAGTTCGACACAAAAGAAGCCACTATTCAAGTCGGCTTTGGAGATGTATTGATGTCCAGCGACTTGATGGCAGATGAGCTCGGTGTCAGGCAGTTGTGTGTGGATCTTCTTGGTAATGGAGTTGAGGAAACGGAGGTCGGCCAGAAAGCGTAATTGCGAAGTGCCTGGTTTCGGAATAACGAAGACGGGGTTGTTGTAGGCGCTGGAGCAGGGCTCGACGATCTTTGCCTGGACGAGTTCCTGTACTTTTTCTTCAAGTAGAGCCGTCTCGCGCTCCGACCTGCGAAAGTTTGGTCGAAAGAAGGGCTCGTCGGTGAGCAGATCGATACGGAATTGCGAGATGTGGGTGCGACGCACTTCTTTTAGCGAGAATAGAAGGCGAATAGATGTCGTTGAGTCGACAAGAATGCTAGTACTTCGGCTCTTTCGGCCTCGGGTCGAGCCGGGTTAATATCAAACTCTTTGAGCTGTTGTGGAGTGAACGATGTGTCCGGCAATTCTTCGATTTGCTCGGCGACCGTGCAACAGGCCAGGATTGTGTTATCACACTTACTGAAGGTCCAGCGTTGAAGTATTTCGGGCCTGGGGGCGGAAGGTTCCGCGGCAGTTTCGAGCTGTGCCGTGATAGCAGACACGAACGGAATGTGAACGGTTTCATCGAAGACGGCCGTACATTTTGGATCGGACGAGACGGAACTGACAGAGACAAGTTGGTTGTTGAAATCGACCACAGCGCGAGATTGTTTCATGTAATTACATCCAAGAATGAGAGGGGCCTTGAGGGCAAAGTCGGCGACGATGAAGCGGACCCAGTGCGGGCTTTCCGTAGCTAATTGGACGGGTAAGGAAATTGTACCATAGGTGGTGATGGAAGTACCAGTGACGCCTCTGATCGGGGCCGGTCGAAGTTGTGGGAGTTCTCGAAGGAGTGAATCTTGAGGACGGTCGGCGATCATTGTGTCGAGATACGACTTGTTGCAGAGCGATACCTGACTTCCAGTATCGAGAAGCACTTGGGGTTTTGGATCGGGATAACGTTGGTCGCCGAGGGCGAGTTCGCAGGTCACATAAACAGCGTCGGCCGACTCTTTCGGCGGGGCAATTGGATCCCAATCGACAGCGTTGACGGAGAAGTATTCAGGTGACTCGGAGCTGAATGGAACAGATGGATCTTCGTAGACGTAAGCCCAGACTTCAGGTTCTGGTGCATCAACTGCGGTGTGAGTTGGCTCGGAGACTGTTGCAGGTTGTTCGACCGAGGCTACGTCGTAGGTTGTTCCTTCGGGGACCATTTCCATTGGCGGTGGTGCACAACCCATGTAATAGTATTCATAGCTTTCAAGCGGCTCGGGCTGTTGTACAGCATTGACGGTTGCCTGAGGCTGAGCTGGCTGAGGGTTCCAGTTCGAGGTTGCCTGACCGGTACCAGACTTCAGATGGTATCCAACAGGGCGGTTCCCGGTTGGTTGTATTTTCTTGGTGGCGACGAACGGAGAGCTGGTTGGGCGAATGATGACCTTGGCGGGAGGGGCTGGATGGATCGGCTGCTGTTGAGGAGCTGGTGACGTCTGATACGGTTGACCTTTGAAAGGAGACGGGTAGCGGTAAAGAACCGTTTTGAATTGGTGTCCAGAATGCTGTTGTGGTTGGGGGCGGTTTTGGTGAAAATAAGGCTGAGGGTTCCAACCGATATTTTGTTGCCGGTTCGGATATTGGCGAACGTTGTTGTTGTATTTGTTCAGAAGCTTCTGAACTCGTTCGTATTTCTCCTTCATATCTTGCAATTGTCGTTGGAGATTAGCGGTGTCATCTTGTTGTTGATTTTGACCCGGAGCGAGTGGCACAGCACTGACCGTAAGCGTCGGACGCTTGTCGTCTAACTCCAAACGTCGGAGAAAAGGCAGAAGTTCCTCGGGAGTGGCGAATTCCTTCATCATTGCCAAATCTTTAGTGCGACGGTCGAGGCCTTGAAGGACCATTTCAACGCGTTGCTTGGGGTCGGTGATTTGAGCGGCGTTGCATAATTGAATTGTTTCGAAGAAATGATCGCTAACCGAAGTTTCAGGTGCTTTCACACGATTGTAGAGTTGCTGGCGTATGGTGCTTGGATCGAACAAGGTGCGATGCCATTGGATCAAACGGGCTTTGAAAGCATTCCAGGTTTCAGCGGCGACTGGGGGGATCGCGGCGGCACCAGCATCACGAGCTTCATGTTGGGCATCCACCCAGTCACGAGCGATGTCCTGGACATAAAATTTCAGGTTCGTAATCTTGTCGGCATCGTCATTCCAACCGTAGTGCGAGCACACCATTTCGAAGTGTTCAAGAAAGCGGGAACAGGCCCGAAAGTCCTTTTCCCGTCCCGAGAATTTTTCGGCGGATGCCTTAAATGGCTGATACGAAGGAATGAATCGAGGGGGTGGATCTCCCATGTTAGATGTAGTACTGCTCCGATGGGAGTCCGAGTTACGGGATCTGGAAGAGGTGCTGCGGGTGGAGCCAGACGAACGCTCGGGCGGTGAGGAACCGGAGGATGCGGGTGATGGGTTGTCTTCGGGTGGAGGTTGCTGGTTAGTTGGAGGAGTTTGGGGTGTTTGAAATATCTTGGTGCGAGGGCGACGAGGCGGAGCGCCAAGTGTGGTAGTTCCGATGGTACCCTGGGGAGAGACTGGAACTGGAGCGAAAGCCTTGGGACTTTCCGGACGAGTACGAAGACGGAGGGCCAAAAAGTCACCTTGTTCGAAGCCTTGTTGAAGGGACTGGAAGTAGTCAGCAATCTGGTCGTAGGTGTAGTGGAAGAAAAAGGGGAATTTTTCAAAGAGGCGAGCCGGGTGGTAGTAATCCTTCTTGTAGCGAAGAAAGTAGTGGGTCGGGAAACCAACGCTTCCCGGGAGAAAGGCGAGTTCCAAGTCAGCGACGAGGTCAGGTCTGGGAGGTGGAGAAAGTGTGGAGATTTTAGCAGGGCGTCGACTTTGAATGACCGCTAGGAGCTCAGTACGAGTAAAATATCGAGTGAAATCCGGGCAGGCGGAGATGGCAGATAGACCGGGGTAAAAACGGCGGTGGTCCGGGGGTCCGTAAACCAAGCCCCACTGTTTCGCCGCGTCGATTTCAATTTGGGTTTGGTCGGCTATGAGGTTTTGGCGAAAAAGGCGGTAGGAGGCCCACTGGTCGGGTGCGAATTTCTTAAGTTGTATCTCAAAATCTGAGATCAAGGAAGGAAACTCAGGTCGTTGAAGAAAGCGCTCAAAGGTGTATTCGGTAGGGCCGTATTGGAGGGTGCGGAGGATTGGAAAGAACCGGAGAGAATTGTAGGCTTGGAGTAGCTTAGCGTCCGTTAGTTGCGACTGCGGGAGCGCTTCCGGGGAGGACAAGTCTCCGAAAACTTCAGGGGTTTCGCGCGGTGGAGAAGGAGGCTTGGGAGCGCGATGGAGCGCGGCGTCCTGTATGGAGGGCTGTCGACGAAGGAAGTCGTGAAGGACCTGGTCCACTTTATGGGTTCCGTACAAGCTGTAAGCGCGGCCTTCTAGGTCACGTTGAAAGAGGTTACGATGGGGGTAAAAGGAAGCAAACGAGGGAAGGGCGTGGAGGGAGTCCACGTAGAAGAGGTTGTCGTTATAGAAGAGGCAGAAGGAAGGAACACCGTCGATAAGTTCGATTAAGTCTGCATCGAGCAGAGGGAATACGTCATGAACGGGCGAGAGTATACTCAGAAACGGATCACCAGACTGAAGCTGCTGTTTGTATTCGACAGCGAATTGTCGGTTCAGCCAAGCAAGCGTATCAGCGACTTGCTTACGGCGTTTGTCCCAAACTGATTGTAGACGTCGTCAGTGGAGATCACGCGACCGTATAGGAAGTACCCACGGATGGTCTGCGGTTGGAAGGTGTCGGGAACGGGCACTAGGTCAGAAAGCGTCGGCTGTCCGCTGAAGTAGCGCTTGGCAGGGCGTACTGGACTGACTGGTTGTGATGAGAGCCTCGCAGGCAAGGGAGCAGCGGCGGGCGCAGGAACGGCGGCCGCTTCGGCGGGGCCGATAACGGTGGCGGCGCTGGAGTTTGAGCTGGCAGAAGGTAACGAAGAATCCTGCACGAGCGACTGGTCAGCTTGAAGGTCACTATAACTCAATTCTAGAGTTTCAAGAGCGATACCCGAGTCACGGGGCACGCTGGAGACGTTCTTACGACGAGGAGACTTCGGACGAGCCAGATTTTCCCAACTTTGCAAACTTGAAGGAGTGAGTTCGGTTGAGGAGGACGAGGACTGCACAGGAGCACTGGCAATAACGGAATGCGGCAGCGCCGCGGAAGAGCCAGAGGTAGAAGGGACTTGCGGAGGCACGACCGGCGCTGTGGTCGGATCCTGTGCGAGGCGCTGTGGTAGGTAGGGCGTTGGCCTGCCCAGTATGGGCGAACTTTCTAAAGCGTCAGTGGACGACAACGACGTAGGAGGTGCAACCGCCGGAGAAATCGTGTCAGAGGAGGCAATAACGGCATTAGAAAGCGGCACCGTTGGAGATAATGAGTTAACTGTTCTTGCCACAGGAACAAAAACTGGTTCGACCGGTTGGGAAAGCGAGTGCGGGTCAGTTACTTTTGCAGGAAGTGGGTCAAAAGAGAGACGATAAGCATCGCTGGGCTGTAGGGATAGACGCTGAATCGCTAGGCTGAGGTCGTCCTGGTCCGCAACCGCGCGAGGGGAAGTGGGCGCTGAAGCGGCAGAAGGCGTCCCGAGGGCGGAAAGAGGGGGGACGACAGCGGCCGTGGATAGCAGCACCTGTGGAGCAGACGTGTCTACGGACGGGGTAGACGACGAATCCATTACCAAAAAGGCTTGCGCAAGCACGTCGGCCGTTAATGGTTGCGAAAGCGTGTCAGGTACAGTCGGCGGAGGCGTAGCCGGATGTGAAATCGGCGCAGGGGTTAATGACGTGGCCGAAGGCAACTGCGAAGTTGACCCGCTTTCCAAGGTAAGAGATAACGGCGCTTTCGAAAGTGGCCTACTTTCTATGGGCGGCGGTACAGAAGTGACGCCTTGTATCGGCAAACGATGTGCCGCGCGGGACGTGGGCGAGTGGCGGGTACCGAAGGAATCGCTGGAGGTGCTTTCCTCCGGGACCGTCGAAACGGAGGTGCCTGGACGAGACGTGGTGCCACGTTTCTTCCGTCGGGAAGACTTCTTCGGAGGCCGGGCGCCATCAACGCTGGCGGACCCGCGGGGACCACTACGGGTCCGGCGCGGAGTAATTTCCGCGGCGGGATCAATGTGAAGGGCGCGGAAGTCGCGGTTACTCATGAAGGCAATTAACAATATAAAATATACCGCTACAAATTCGAAAAGACCTGAACGGCAAACGGGCACCAGAACGCTGGCTCAAACGCTGGCTCGAGGCTTCAGAAGCGCGTGGTAGCTAAGCACTGGCTTCCCCCTGGAGGGCCTGAGTCTCGCGGGTGACCCGGAGCGGACGAAAGGCGGGCGCTGGACGCGATCCGGAACAGGTACAAACTCGAAAAGCACGGAGGCAATAGGCACGAATAAGCGGGCACAGTGGCACCAGGTAAATCAACAAGGAAGTGGGAATCAAGACACGGCATGTAGCCCCCACTTGTTGCGTATTTTATTGTTTACACGGCCTACGGCGAGCCGCGGAGCAAGAGTAAGAGATGCGAGAGGTAGTGTTTCCGAATCTTGACTGATTGTATTTAACCATTCTTCATACGTTTACATACACACGGAACATTATATTACATTACCTTATCATTACGTTACTTATCAAGGTGTATGCCAATAGCTATATTTTATATGTATTTTCAGGGCACAGGTATGAAAGTGACATTACTTTTCCTAAATATGAAAGTCCCGGAACGGATAATTACTGATACATAATCATTACGTTACAAATATCCCGGGGACATAATTATGGGTCGTCCCAGGCCCAACACAACAGGGAAAATACGACTTCAGGTCAGTGAGGAATAGTCTAGAGGCTAATAGAACAAATGGAATAGTATAACGAGAACGAATTGAATTATAAAAACAAGAGCGAGTGTCGCGAGCAAGGAGAAAGAACTATAAATGGAAGTCACTATCGGCTATGAAGAAGGGAATTAATACTTCTTGGAAAATGTAAACAAGCGTTAACAAGTGTAAAAGTAGCTGACGCAATGTCCGACAAACGAGAGGGGATCATAAAATGCTAGAAGGAGATAGGGCATTTTTGCCGACGCTGCAGAATTTATGGAAAATACAAAAGGTGTTGCAGGGTAAAGCGCAAGGGAGGATTGCAAGAACGGCATTCAAGAGCTGGGCGTGGGAGCAACGAGTTGAACGAAAGAAAACAAAATGGAGGATTTTGTGCTTCTGGTGGTGCTTTGGCAATTGGGTCAAGAACACTTTGATTTTTGGGGAATCGTGTGTATCTTGATAACAAAGGCAGCGTCTGCTTTTCCGCGGGGGGAAGTAGTAACGGGAATCAAAACCTTGGAAATCGGTAAGTGATACTGGGAGGAGGAATAGGAGTAGAAGTTGAGGCGGAAGAAGTTGAGGCGGACTGACTTTTGAAGAGGTTGAATATAGACAAAGATTGAAATAACTTGGCTGTGGTTTTATAGAACGGTGTTCACCGGATTTGGAATGCGATGTCTGTCTGCACTATGGAAAGGGCAGATGTGTCTTTATGGCTGTGAAAGGATTGGCCTTATCGGCAAGCTATTGTACAGGTAAGAAAGGGGAGATCGATCAATGAGTTAATTTAGCAAGCGGAGGTTACGAAATATAAGACGACTGTTATGTGTTACAGATAAAGAAGACAAGGTGATCGCCTTCCCAAGCCGTGAGGTCTTTGAAGTTACCCAGGCGCTGCAGTGTGAAGGCATTACGACGGCGAGGTCAAACACGACACATTCTGATACCTGGGCTACGACTACATTGGCGGCGGAGGTCACGATTGAAAGACCAACACCCAGAACAACTGCTGTAACCAGAGTCACTAAGGTTGCTACCGAAGAGGCCACAACAGTGAGGCAACCAGTTACCGAAGTCACTGTCAAAGCAACTGTACCCGCCACCGAAGTTATTGTCCAAGCAACTGTGCCAGTCACCGAGGTAACAGCTGACGTTGGTGCCAAAACCCCTACGAGGAAAGGCAGAAAGCGGCCAACAAAGAAAACGACGTCGTCAGCTAGCGCCACCACCTTAAGACCAGCTGCAACGACAGAAAGGACGACTGAGTCGCTACTTACGACGGGAACAGGAACCGTTGGCGGAGCGCTGGACAGTGAAGACAGCTTTGGGCTAGCCAATTGGATAGCGGTAGCGGTAGCCGGTGGAATTGTATTGATTTTGATAATGGGTAAGTCAAAGGAAATGGGTTTAAAATTTGAGAGCAAAATATACAAAAGCAGAGACTAATTAAGGCGGGTTAATCTTATAGGCGGGTTATTGTATTGGTGCAAATGTAAGAAGTCGAGGTCCAAGCCGGTGAAAGCAAGGTCAATCAGCATAACCGACATCGGAACTCCAGCGCTTCAGTCCACTACGAACGAGGCAGTGGCTGCACCACCGATCCCACCAAGGGCACCCGCAGGAGCCATAGCAAGAGCAATGGAAACGCATGGACTCCAAAATCCAGAAGTGGCGGCGGATGTGGTAGCAAACGATTACTTTGGGGAAAGGCGCGGGAGATATGACTATGCGGAGGAAGACAGCTTGACTACTCTCGGTTTTCTGTCGAAACTCAAATTCAACGACTTCTACGCGCAGTTGAAGGATCCGAGGGCATTGAGGTTTCTGAAACGAGCATTACAACAAGCAGGTGACGAGTCGGTGGAAGAATTAACTGGTGTGAACCAGGCGACGACTCTCGTGAATCCCAATTACAATACTGCTGCTAAACCGAAGGAAAAACCGGGCCCAAGCGGAGTACAGTCGCAGTCAAAGGTGAAGGTCACACAGGAGGAGAGCAGGATGGGAAGGAGCTTTCTTCAGGCTATTGAAGAAGAGGAGGCGGAATTGCAGGGTATCAAGGACGAGTTGGAAGGATTGAAAAAGCGGGTAGGAGCGGACATTCCCGATACAGCTGTCTAATGTAATAATGTAGCGCTTGGATGCAGTAGCCATAGAAGTTAGTAGGAATAATAATAGAATTCCTAAGCAAAAATTATATAAGCAAAACTATGTGAACCTGGCATTCAACTGACAATCTAATTTTGAGAGATAAATTTGTGGGCCGGATATTGATATTTGTTTTAGGAGTAATATAACTTAAGTGTTAATTAGCTTCTAGGGATATTGCAATTTTTATCCGACTACGGCAATTGGGGATAAGTGCTGGAAGTAGTCGCAGTACGTAAATTGGGTAGAACCGATCGTACGGACTCATTCAGGAGGCGGTTTTCCTGCTTAAGCATTTGGATCTTGTTGCACACCTCACGGTTTCTGCGGATCAAAAGATAGAGTAAAACTGATAGAATTAGAAATAAGAGGCCATTTACGGATATGGCGATTGCATTGATGGTGGTGACGGAGCTGTCGCAGTGAAGATGGTCCATGGCAGCAGTAGATTGAAGGAGGGCTAGGGGAGTGAAATGGTGATGTCCACGGAACATCCTATGGAAAAGGATGAGATTTGCACATGTTAACGCGCAAAGCCATGCAGTAACCATGAATGGCGTCGTCTGTTTTGCATATCGGTCGAAGGTGGGGAGTTGTTGAAGGTATTGCGAGTAAATCACACTGGCGTTATACCGTGGGTCCACATGTTTCCACGAAGAGTTGAGGATGGCATCAAGACCTTTGTAGGTGGGCAGCGAGGCGGCGGTATCAAGACGGATGGATGTGTTGAATGTTGTCCAGCTGGGAAGAAGCATTGCTTGAAGTCTAACGGTGATGTTGAGGACGCCTTGACAGGGGGCTCGAGGGTAGAGTGCGACTCGGTGATGTACGATTAACTTGCAATTACAAGGGATCATTGCATGGATGGTGCCATAGTCTGTATGGGGGATTTCGTGTTCAATATCCTCACACCGAATACGAGAAGACGGCGGCAGACTTGTCAAGGCGAATTCTGTGGCACTAAGCTGAGTAATGAAAAACTCATCCGGTTTTCTGTTGCGGCAGCGGATTTCACAAGACTTTGTCAATTTATCAACCGTGGCACCCTGATGGAGGAGTTGGAGGCATGATTCTGACAGGTCAAATGCTTGCGAAAACTCAGGCAGGTACACCAAGGATCTGTCCGACAAGTGCATCAAGTGGTTTGGCACGGGGAAAATCAGATTCGGGTTGGTAGCGACATATTCAATATCGTGGTGTACTGAACAGATGCTGTGCTGGAACTGGAATGGATAAGTTATCAGACGCTGGACAGCAAGTGTAGGTGCGTCAGCTCGGATGAAAGGAACGTTGATTTTGACACGCAAGGTAGTGTTGCTGAGGGTGCAGGAAGCGATGCGAAGCTGATAGTACAACCGTAGGTGAGTGTCAGGTGGAATAGCTAGAGCGAGATTGAATTTGGCCGCTTTGCTGGAAAGATGAATGATGGCGGCGCTCAGCTTATCTGAAGGAATGAGTCCAGGTGGTGCATAGCCGGATTGGCAGGAAAGGAGGCCGGAACTGAACATTGTGGAATGAAGTTGAAGGAAGTTAAGTCTGGACTGGGCGTAAGCGTGAAGGAGGTTGACATGTAGGAGGCCTTCGATTCGTGTATCTTCTGATTGGAGACCGAGTAGCAGGTTGGAGTGAAGGTTGGAAAGGAGGGAGTTGGTGGTATGGAATACGGCTTCAGTGAAGTTTTCGAAGTCGTTGATTTCATGGCGCTGGGTCATCAGGTCACTGTGGTCACGAGTTAAAGCTGCTCGAAGGTCCACGAGGTATTGTGTCATGTTGTGGTCGTTCTGGTAGAGATTGTTGACTTCGTCCTGGCTAGCGACTCCGGTGGCGACGCTTATGAAGTGACCGATCCATTTTCGTGGGTCATACCAGGGCAGTGCGTCCTCATCATGACGTCGTTTACGGCGCCTAACGGAGGGGGCTGACTGGGCTGGTCGGGCAAAAGCGTTTAAGGTGTTATTAATGTACGAGGAAGCTGAGTGGATTTGTTGGGTGTAGTAACTATTCAGGTTGTCCGAAGCCGTTTTGAAGTTTAGGCGGGCCATTTGAATAGTGTGGTTACTTGACTCCAAGGACTCGTAAGTTGGCGGTGTGAAATTCGTCCAGCGGACCACATCATGCTTAACGTCGAAGAAGAGCGGCAGCGACTTGAAATATACAATTTTGTCAGGCAGTGTCTCGAGAGTGAAGCCTGGATCGACCTTGTATTTCAGAGGCGGTTGTTGTCCAAAAGCCGATGCGAACAGAAAGCTGAGGATGATTGTGGCCAAGAAGCGAGTTGGGGGTCTGATTGCTCGGTTGGTACGACGAAGAATAGAAGGGCGGTCAAGAGCCACGACGGCGTCAGCAGGGTTCGGTTTATCGGTGGCGGTATCAGTGTCTAGGGATGAATTTCGTTCGGTATATTCTCGCATTCTGCTGACATGGGCTTTTTGACCTGGAGAGTTATGATGAGGTAGAGTCGTGGCCGGGTCAAGTATGTAGGTAGTGGGTGATGTACGAGCGCGAATAATGTAAGGTCCACAGAAATTTAAGAACCAGCGGCGGTCTTCTGAAGCGGAGACGTTAGGGAAGGTCAGGAGACATTTTGATCCGATCGCAAAAACTTTGTCTTGATGGCTTCGGTCGTAGAACCTTTTGGCCGCGCGAGCCGCGTTTTCGGTGTTGCGGATGGCTAGAAGGCGGGCTGCCTCGATGCGGCGAAGTCGCTGCTCCACATCTGGCAGAAGGTTCAAGTCGGGGGCGCTAAGATCTTGAGGGCTGCGAGGGACGAAGCCGAAAAGTACAAGGGCAGGCTCGAGACCGGTGGTTAGTGACTTGGTGATATTGTGGGTGAAAGTACAACTTGGAAGGTATCGGTTCCAGAAGGACGGGTTTGATGAAGCGTAACAGCGAAGCAGGTTCTGGATGGAGCGATTGGCGATTTCAATTTTTCCATTTCCGTGATGGTGATATGGGCTGCAATAGCTAATCTCAATTTGGAAGGCCTTCATCGTATCCTTGAATAGGGCGCTGCTGAAGTAAGAGGCATTGTCACACCGAATTTTACGAGGGCAACCGAAGCGACAGAAAACATGTTCGTAGAGCGCTTGAAGGACGGTCTCGGTGGAGGTATCTTTCGTTGGAACCGTTACGAGATAGTTGGAAACGGGCTCAATCACGGTGAGAATGTATTGGAAACCGTCTTGGGAGATGGCGCAAGGCCCGATGAAATCAATGTTGCATGCAGCCCAAATCTCAGTGTGAATGACAGGTTGCAGGAGTCCATATGGTTTGTGGTTGGCGGAACGCTTCTTTTGGCATATGTCACAGGAACGAACATAAGCAACTACATCTTGTCGGATGCCTTTCCAGTAATATAAACGGTTGAGGCGGCCCAGCGTGCGGTGGATTCCAGTGTGACCCCCAGCAAAGTGAGGTTCGTGGTACTCTTTGATGAGGGCCTGTCGGATTTTGGTTGGAACAAGTACCTTTTCGTCAGTGTCAGTCACTTGCATCAAGATGTCATTCCGAAGAACGTAAGCTTTGTATCGGTCTTGGCCGGACTGGCGGCATAGGGCTATTTCTTTGGCGTATTCTTCGTTCTGTAGGGTTCGCAGGTCATCAGTGGTCACCAAGTTTACCCAGTATTGCTCAGAAGGAGCGCTTTTGCCAGCGATCTTCTGTAACAGCTCAGGCTCCAGTGGTCGGCTGAGCACGTCGGCGAGGTCATGGCTTTTACCAGACGCATATTTCACTTTGATGCAGTATTGTTGCAGCTTGATGCTCCAGCGCAGTAAGCGTTGGTTGCATGACTGGCGGAGTGACATGATGGACGTCAAGGCCTGATGATCCGTGACTACAGTGATGTCGTCGTGCAGATACACGTAGGGACGCCAGTGGTCCAGGGCGGCGATGATAGCCAGGGCCTCTTTTTCGGAGACGCAATAGTTTTCTTCGGCTGGGCTGAAGCGGCGACTATAGCAAGCAACCAGGCGAAGGTCTTGTTTTCCATCGGTACTATGATCTTGAAGTAAAGCGGCTCCCAAGGCTTTTCCACTTGAATCCGAATGAATGACGATCGGTAGCTCGGCTTTGAAGGGAGCTAGGATTGGGGCCGAGGTGAGCTTCGATTTGAGCTCTTCAAAGGCTTGTTGTTGGGCAGGTCCCCAAGACCATGGTATATCAGCGCGGAGAAGCTCTGTTAATGGTTGTACCAGGGCGGCGTAGCCTAAAATCCAGCGGCGCCAGTAACTCCCGATGCCGAGGACGCGTTTAAGCGTGCTGCGGTCCTTCGGCGGTGGAATGTTGACAAGCGCCTCAAGCTTCTTTGGGCAGATTTTGATGCCGTCAGTACCGACTTGATGACCAAGGATGTCAATGTTGGAATGAAGAAAAGAGCACTTGGAGGCCTTGAGGCAGATGTTGGCGTCTTCGAAGGCTTTGAAGACCAGCTTCATTGTCGCCATATGATCGCAAAATCGGTTTGACGCCCAAATGACGTCATCAAGATATGAGGTTACGTAGGAGTTGAATTGTACCTTGGCGGCCTGGGCGACTGGAGCGACCACTTGATGGATGATTCGGCTAAAAACGGCAGGCGAATTACGGGCGCCCATCGGCATGGTGGAAAAGCGGTACTGATGAACTCCAACGCTAAACGCAGTGCAGTCACGGCTGTCCTCGGCAAGTTCGACACAAAAGAAGCCACTATTCAAGTCGGCTTTGGAGATGTATTGATGTCCAGCGACTTGATGGCAGATGAGCTCGGTGTCAGGCAGTTGTGTGTGGATCTTCTTGGTAATGGAGTTGAGGAAACGGAGGTCGGCCAGAAAGCGTAATTGCGAAGTGCCTGGTTTCGGAATAACGAAGACGGGGTTGTTGTAGGCGCTGGAGCAGGGCTCGACGATCTTTGCCTGGACGAGTTCCTGTACTTTTTCTTCAAGTAGAGCCGTCTCGCGCTCCGACCTGCGAAAGTTTGGTCGAAAGAAGGGCTCGTCGGTGAGCAGATCGATACGGAATTGCGAGATGTGGGTGCGACGCACTTCTTTTAGCGAGAATAGAAGGCGAATAGATGTCGTTGAGTCGACAAGAATGCTAGTACTTCGGCTCTTTCGGCCTCGGGTCGAGCCGGGTTAATATCAAACTCTTTGAGCTGTTGTGGAGTGAACGATGTGTCCGGCAATTCTTCGATTTGCTCGGCGACCGTGCAACAGGCCAGGATTGTGTTATCACACTTACTGAAGGTCCAGCGTTGAAGTATTTCGGGCCTGGGGGCGGAAGGTTCCGCGGCAGTTTCGAGCTGTGCCGTGATAGCAGACACGAACGGAATGTGAACGGTTTCATCGAAGACGGCCGTACATTTTGGATCGGACGAGACGGAACTGACAGAGACAAGTTGGTTGTTGAAATCGACCACAGCGCGAGATTGTTTCATGTAATTACATCCAAGAATGAGAGGGGCCTTGAGGGCAAAGTCGGCGACGATGAAGCGGACCCAGTGCGGGCTTTCCGTAGCTAATTGGACGGGTAAGGAAATTGTACCATAGGTGGTGATGGAAGTACCAGTGACGCCTCTGATCGGGGCCGGTCGAAGTTGTGGGAGTTCTCGAAGGAGTGAATCTTGAGGACGGTCGGCGATCATTGTGTCGAGATACGACTTGTTGCAGAGCGATACCTGACTTCCAGTATCGAGAAGCACTTGGGGTTTTGGATCGGGATAACGTTGGTCGCCGAGGGCGAGTTCGCAGGTCACATAAACAGCGTCGGCCGACTCTTTCGGCGGGGCAATTGGATCCCAATCGACAGCGTTGACGGAGAAGTATTCAGGTGACTCGGAGCTGAATGGAACAGATGGATCTTCGTAGACGTAAGCCCAGACTTCAGGTTCTGGTGCATCAACTGCGGTGTGAGTTGGCTCGGAGACTGTTGCAGGTTGTTCGACCGAGGCTACGTCGTAGGTTGTTCCTTCGGGGACCATTTCCATTGGCGGTGGTGCACAACCCATGTAATAGTATTCATAGCTTTCAAGCGGCTCGGGCTGTTGTACAGCATTGACGGTTGCCTGAGGCTGAGCTGGCTGAGGGTTCCAGTTCGAGGTTGCCTGACCGGTACCAGACTTCAGATGGTATCCAACAGGGCGGTTCCCGGTTGGTTGTATTTTCTTGGTGGCGACGAACGGAGAGCTGGTTGGGCGAATGATGACCTTGGCGGGAGGGGCTGGATGGATCGGCTGCTGTTGAGGAGCTGGTGACGTCTGATACGGTTGACCTTTGAAAGGAGACGGGTAGCGGTAAAGAACCGTTTTGAATTGGTGTCCAGAATGCTGTTGTGGTTGGGGGCGGTTTTGGTGAAAATAAGGCTGAGGGTTCCAACCGATATTTTGTTGCCGGTTCGGATATTGGCGAACGTTGTTGTTGTATTTGTTCAGAAGCTTCTGAACTCGTTCGTATTTCTCCTTCATATCTTGCAATTGTCGTTGGAGATTAGCGGTGTCATCTTGTTGTTGATTTTGACCCGGAGCGAGTGGCACAGCACTGACCGTAAGCGTCGGACGCTTGTCGTCTAACTCCAAACGTCGGAGAAAAGGCAGAAGTTCCTCGGGAGTGGCGAATTCCTTCATCATTGCCAAATCTTTAGTGCGACGGTCGAGGCCTTGAAGGACCATTTCAACGCGTTGCTTGGGGTCGGTGATTTGAGCGGCGTTGCATAATTGAATTGTTTCGAAGAAATGATCGCTAACCGAAGTTTCAGGTGCTTTCACACGATTGTAGAGTTGCTGGCGTATGGTGCTTGGATCGAACAAGGTGCGATGCCATTGGATCAAACGGGCTTTGAAAGCATTCCAGGTTTCAGCGGCGACTGGGGGGATCGCGGCGGCACCAGCATCACGAGCTTCATGTTGGGCATCCACCCAGTCACGAGCGATGTCCTGGACATAAAATTTCAGGTTCGTAATCTTGTCGGCATCGTCATTCCAACCGTAGTGCGAGCACACCATTTCGAAGTGTTCAAGAAAGCGGGAACAGGCCCGAAAGTCCTTTTCCCGTCCCGAGAATTTTTCGGCGGATGCCTTAAATGGCTGATACGAAGGAATGAATCGAGGGGGTGGATCTCCCATGTTAGATGTAGTACTGCTCCGATGGGAGTCCGAGTTACGGGATCTGGAAGAGGTGCTGCGGGTGGAGCCAGACGAACGCTCGGGCGGTGAGGAACCGGAGGATGCGGGTGATGGGTTGTCTTCGGGTGGAGGTTGCTGGTTAGTTGGAGGAGTTTGGGGTGTTTGAAATATCTTGGTGCGAGGGCGACGAGGCGGAGCGCCAAGTGTGGTAGTTCCGATGGTACCCTGGGGAGAGACTGGAACTGGAGCGAAAGCCTTGGGACTTTCCGGACGAGTACGAAGACGGAGGGCCAAAAAGTCACCTTGTTCGAAGCCTTGTTGAAGGGACTGGAAGTAGTCAGCAATCTGGTCGTAGGTGTAGTGGAAGAAAAAGGGGAATTTTTCAAAGAGGCGAGCCGGGTGGTAGTAATCCTTCTTGTAGCGAAGAAAGTAGTGGGTCGGGAAACCAACGCTTCCCGGGAGAAAGGCGAGTTCCAAGTCAGCGACGAGGTCAGGTCTGGGAGGTGGAGAAAGTGTGGAGATTTTAGCAGGGCGTCGACTTTGAATGACCGCTAGGAGCTCAGTACGAGTAAAATATCGAGTGAAATCCGGGCAGGCGGAGATGGCAGATAGACCGGGGTAAAAACGGCGGTGGTCCGGGGGTCCGTAAACCAAGCCCCACTGTTTCGCCGCGTCGATTTCAATTTGGGTTTGGTCGGCTATGAGGTTTTGGCGAAAAAGGCGGTAGGAGGCCCACTGGTCGGGTGCGAATTTCTTAAGTTGTATCTCAAAATCTGAGATCAAGGAAGGAAACTCAGGTCGTTGAAGAAAGCGCTCAAAGGTGTATTCGGTAGGGCCGTATTGGAGGGTGCGGAGGATTGGAAAGAACCGGAGAGAATTGTAGGCTTGGAGTAGCTTAGCGTCCGTTAGTTGCGACTGCGGGAGCGCTTCCGGGGAGGACAAGTCTCCGAAAACTTCAGGGGTTTCGCGCGGTGGAGAAGGAGGCTTGGGAGCGCGATGGAGCGCGGCGTCCTGTATGGAGGGCTGTCGACGAAGGAAGTCGTGAAGGACCTGGTCCACTTTATGGGTTCCGTACAAGCTGTAAGCGCGGCCTTCTAGGTCACGTTGAAAGAGGTTACGATGGGGGTAAAAGGAAGCAAACGAGGGAAGGGCGTGGAGGGAGTCCACGTAGAAGAGGTTGTCGTTATAGAAGAGGCAGAAGGAAGGAACACCGTCGATAAGTTCGATTAAGTCTGCATCGAGCAGAGGGAATACGTCATGAACGGGCGAGAGTATACTCAGAAACGGATCACCAGACTGAAGCTGCTGTTTGTATTCGACAGCGAATTGTCGGTTCAGCCAAGCAAGCGTATCAGCGACTTGCTTACGGCGTTTGTCCCAAACTGATTGTAGACGTCGTCAGTGGAGATCACGCGACCGTATAGGAAGTACCCACGGATGGTCTGCGGTTGGAAGGTGTCGGGAACGGGCACTAGGTCAGAAAGCGTCGGCTGTCCGCTGAAGTAGCGCTTGGCAGGGCGTACTGGACTGACTGGTTGTGATGAGAGCCTCGCAGGCAAGGGAGCAGCGGCGGGCGCAGGAACGGCGGCCGCTTCGGCGGGGCCGATAACGGTGGCGGCGCTGGAGTTTGAGCTGGCAGAAGGTAACGAAGAATCCTGCACGAGCGACTGGTCAGCTTGAAGGTCACTATAACTCAATTCTAGAGTTTCAAGAGCGATACCCGAGTCACGGGGCACGCTGGAGACGTTCTTACGACGAGGAGACTTCGGACGAGCCAGATTTTCCCAACTTTGCAAACTTGAAGGAGTGAGTTCGGTTGAGGAGGACGAGGACTGCACAGGAGCACTGGCAATAACGGAATGCTGCAGCGCCGCGGAAGAGCCAGAGGTAGAAGTGACGTGCGCAGGCACGATCGGCGCTGTGGTCGGATCCTGTGCGAGGCGCTGTGGAAGGTAGGTCGTTGGCCGGCCCAGTATGGGCGAACTTTCTAAAGCGTCAGTGGACGACAACGACAAAGGAGGTGCAACAGCCGGATGAATCGTGTCAGACGAGGCAATAACGGCATTAGAAAGCGGTACCGAAGGAGATAATGAGTTAACTGTTCTTGCCACAGGAACAAAAAATGGGGCGACCGGTTGGGACAGCGAGCGCTTGTCAGTTATTTCTTCAGGAAGTGGGTCAAAAGAGAGACGATAAGCATTGCTGGGCTGTAGGGATAGACGCTGAATCGCTAGGCTGAGGTCGTCCTGGTCCGCAACCGCACGAGGGGAAGTGGGCGCTGAAGCGGCAGAAGGCGTCGCGAGGGCAGAAAGAGGGGAGACGACAGCGGCCGTGGATAGCCAGCATCTGTGGAGCAGATGTGTCTACGGACGGAGTAGACGACGAATCCATTACCAATGGGGCTTGCGCAAGCGCGTCGGCCGTTAGTGGTTGCGAAAGCGTATTAGATACAGTCGGTGGTGGCGTAGCCGGATGTGAAATCGGCGCAGGGGTTAATGACGTGGCCGTGCGAAGTTGACCCGCTTTCCAAGGTAAGAGATAACGGCGCTTTGGAAAGTGGCCTACTTTCTTTCGGCGGCGGTACAGAAGTGACGCCGGGCGTCGGCAAACGATGTGCCGCGCGGGACGTGGGCGAGTGGCAGGTACCGAAGGAATCGCTGCAGGTGCTTTCCTCCGGGACCGTCGAAACGTAGGTTCCTGGACAAGACGTGGTGGCCCGTTTCTTCCGTCGTGAAGAAGTCTTCGGAGGCCGGGCGCCATTAACGCTGGCGGACCCGCGGGGACCACTACGGGTCCGGCGCGGAGTAATCTCCGCGGCGGGATCAATTTGAAGGACGCGGAAGTCGCGGTTACTCATGAAGGCAATAAACAATATAAAATATACCACTACAAATTCGAAAAGACCTGAACGGCAAACGGGCACCAGAACGCTGGCTCGAGGCTTCAGAAGCGCGTGGTAGCTAAGCACTGGCTCCCCCCTGGAAGGCCCGAGTCTCGCGGGTGACCCGGAGCGGACGAAAGGCGGGCGCTGGACGCGATCCGGAACAGGTACAAAATCGAAAAGCGCGGAGGCAACAGGCACGAATAAGCGGGCACAGTGGCACCAGGTAAATCAAAAAGGAACTGGGAATCAAGACACGGCATGTAGCCCCCACTTGTTGCGTATTTATTGTTTACACGGCCTACGGCGAGCCGCGGAGCAAGAGTAAGAGATGCGAGAGGGTTTGTTTCCAAATCTTGACTGATTGTATTTAACCATTCTTCATACTTTTACATACACACGGAACATTATATTACATTACCTTATCATTACGTAACTTATCAAGGTGTATGCCAGTAGCTATATTTTATATGTATCTTTAAGGCACAGGTATGAAAGTGACATTACTTTTCCTAAATATGAAAGTCCCGGAACGGATAAGTACAGATACATAAACATTACGTTACAAATGTTAATCACAAATCCACTGACAAATCCACGCTTTAGTACGCACTCCGTATTATTTTCTCTCGCAAACTGATTTCCACATAAATTCAACGGGAACCAGTATTCATGCAGACGACAATATAAGTTACCCTTGGCTTTTGTTTCAAAACCCATTTGAAAAGTCCTGGTCCAGGGTTAGGATTTGTCCAGACATCAGTTATGGCGCTAGTTCCCGCAGTAAAAACTTTCAGAATGTTTTCGAATACCTCTAATTAAAATGCAGTCACTATATCTGTATCAAGCCATTTATGATTTTTCGGAAGCGGTTCAGTTTCGGAGTTGCTGAAACCCACTAGTCTTTTCAAACTTTCTTCGAACAGAGCATACTTGATCGTCATTTGCACATTTTTTCCAGTCCAAAAAGGCAGCAGATTTACGTCATGCCGCAACAAGCTCTCCCCAGCAGTTGATCGTTGATCCAATGGATGAATTGCCTTGCAATCCAGCGGTTGGTCGTGCACTTTCGTTTTCGGAATCTCGTGATTCTTGCCACTTTTTGGCTTCCTTCTCGTTTGACTCGAATCGGCATCCTTCTCGTTGTTCCCCATAAAAGAAAATTCAGCGTTGTTTCCGTAGCAAGACGGCCTACTTCCACGATGGGATCCCTTTTTCCCGGTTGTAAAATTCTTCTTTTTCCTGTAAACATCATGAAGTGGTTTACCCAATTTGTCAAACAAGAAATTGAATTTCTGGAGATCCTTTTCACCTTTAAAAAGAGCCTGCATCTTACTTTTGATTCATAAACAATTTTCGATTTTTAGTTTTTATTAGCCTCACCGTGCAGCAGAATATGGACTGCTTTAACGTGAACAAATGTTGGACCTCGGCGAGAAGTGCATGATGATATTGAAGATGTAACTGGAAAATAAAACGCTAGATTAGTACTTTGGTAAATTGATATGTATTAGTATGGATTCATTTCTTACCAAGTACATATTAATACCAAAGTCTTGTACGGCCATGTATCCGTTTGTCAGAGGAAACACGCCTTGTGACAGAACAAGGTTTGTTAGGCTGGTTACACCTGCCTTATGAGATGATGCGAATCGTGTGAGCGCAGCTTTCCCTAAAAACCATGAGAATACATACTGGTCACAGTCACCTATCCTTTTACATGGTAATATGCATACCAGTCAGTCACTGACAGAAACAACATCATTTCATATATACCCTCCACCCTACATGAGAATACATGTACAACTTCGTTCTACCACTCCTTTGTGGTATTCACTAGCGTGTATACATACGTCACGGCCAAACACGATGAAACATGTTCGGTTGTCTGCTTCGAACATGCTCAAGTGCGTTAGTCATGGCATGGCATAACACCAGCATAACAGATGGATGTAGCATACGATAGCGGCTTACAGTTGGACATTTGTTAATATGTACTGGTGAAACGAGACAGACATAACACCGACTCAAGCACAACGACTACATAACAGTTAAGCATAACACCGAAAAAAAGCTGTAAGAATAACTCCGGCATAACATTCAAAGGTATTTACACGTCGGTAATTGTTTGACAGTTAGAATTGGGGACAGTTAGCCAGTGTAACCAGACTGATCGGTGCGCCCGGCGGACTGCTTGTCTTCCAGTTTGATCAGCTCAGCTCAGCCGATGCCTTCACTATCTGCGGATGCACAAACTTTGCATCAGTTAGTACATACAGAGGAACATCTTTGATTTGATGCTTGGTGTCTTCGTTTAACTTCCAATCCATGGGTTCTTTAGCTCTCTTAAGCCCGATTTACGTTGACCAGGTCCAGTGTCTGCATTTGGTAGAAAGTTCTGACATTCATCATGAAATTTGATTTCTTCTTGTCCAACTTGAATTGATGATGAAAACCTATAAATCAGAAGATCGCTTTCAGTTAGTTGGTTTACTTTTAATGAAGTTTGTTTCTGAATTTAACGTTAGCCACTGCAAGGTGCCCGACAGTTGCATTGCTTGACAAACAAAGTATTGACAACATCTCACCTTCTATGGGATTAGTCGTAATTCCGGACAATACGTTGAAAGTTTTATGCTTTTCCGTAGCGAACCGAGAACAGCCTTTCCAGTTCTTTAGAACGTTCTTGCGTTATATGTTTTGATGTTAATACAGCTGCCACCACGCGCGCAACAGCGCCATTCCGTTTTGCAAGTGTTACAGGCCTATAAGCGTTGAATACACGTGTAACCGCGTTTTCTTTAGGAATTAGAAGTAGAAAGGGAAAAGAAGAAGGGTCCAGAAGAACCAGGTTTTGTCGTCTCGACACAAAAATAAACCAAGAGTCAAAACAACGTTTTCGAGTTAACGAGGTTTGAGGTAAAATACGTACTTGACGCAGACTTTTCGACCGTTCATGGTCTTTGTCAATGCGAAATTGAAATGAAAATTTCAACATGGCGGCTTTTTGAAACGTTGTTATAGATCTCCTTACGCCGGCAAAGGAGACGTTTGAATACTTCGGGGTCGCCAGATCCCGTCAGTGCAAGCACCGTTCTGAAGTTCAGTTGTGAACTACTCCTCTATGATGTTGTAGTCACGGTTAAGGCCTGTATCTTTCATTGATTGGAAGTCGAATATAAATCTCTTCGCCAGGTCGATTCTTGCATTATTGTCAGCAGGAGCAAAACATAAGCAGGTAAAATTGAAGTCATCGATTGAATGGCCATTGTCTGAATGGAAGTGTTCAGCAACTAAGGTATCCTTTTTCTGAACTCTGATTGATCCCAGGTTGACACATTCGTTCTTGAACTGTTTGTTTATTTTGACAGACGTAAATAGCAGGACATCGTAGACACTGTATACAGTGTATGACACATTTGGAATGACAAGTGAACTCCTTCGGGATTTTGTAGGTCCTGCTGGCTGTTGTAATTTTTGATTCTTGTAAAGTGTGCCTGCACGCACCACAGTTCCTACCGCGTCTCTTCGGAGTTGTGCATGGGAATGTACCAGGTAACAAGCAAGGGTTTCGAGAATTCTGCAACTCGGCTTGAACCAAAAACTCAGGTAAATTCATCTGCGGCGTTTGGCTTGCACCAATCGTAATGGAAAAACATCACTTAATGTTGGTGAAGATTTCAAGTACTGCTCATATCTGGAACTTATAATGCTGGAAAGTTGATCACTATTATATGAAAAAAACTGTTCGAAAGGTATTCGATCGCTGGTTTCCTTTACTCTGGCTCTGAAGAGAATCTCAACACGATTCTGCGCTCTGACTTTTTCCAGTGCTTGATCAATCTTGTATTCGTCATATTCTTGGGCCAAAAAAATAGTTTTAAACTTCGATGCTCGTTCTGCAAAGTCTAATTCTTCTGAACAGTTCAGCTTTAACCGTAGAAACTGGGAATAAGGAATGCTGTCAATGGTGTTTTTGGGATGGAACGATCTAGCATTCAAGTAAAGGTGTGCGTCAGTTTCTTGCAGTAGATGCTGGTCTTGACTGTTGGTTCTTCTGACACTTTGATGATGAGGTCTAGAAACGGCAATTCTTCCTCGAAAACGTTGACAGTGAATTTGAGGGCCGGGTGTAGCTTGGTGAATTCGGTAACGAAACTTTCTTGTTCTTCAATAGGTCCAGATATCAAAAACAACAAGTCATTAATGTATCTATTAAACATATCAATTTTGAATCTTCGATGACTTCTGAAGAATTTGTGCTCCAGATAAGGCATGAAGATACAGGCAATTGATGGGCCCATTTTAGTGCCCATGGCCACCCCACTGGTTAGCTGATAAAATTTGCCATTGAATTAGAAAGCGTTCATTGTTAGTACAAGTTCAGCTAGACGAATTACAACACTAGTTGGAGGTTCTTTCAAGGCTCTTTTCTCCAGGAAAAATTTCATAGCCTTCAAAGCACCGGCATGTGGTATTACTGTATACAGACTTGTAACATCCATAGTCATAATTCTGTGATTGTTAGACGTGAATCGGAAGTTGTGTAAAAGCTGAAGTAGATGCTTGGTGTCTTGAACAAAAGTTGGTGTTTCGGCAACAAGTTTTTGTAGTATGGAGTCAACAAAAGCTGATATCAATGAAGTCGGACTATTGACAGTGGACACGATCGAGCGGCATTGAATTGTTAGCTTTGTGTATTTTGGGTAACATGTAGAACTTAGGGCACCTTGGGTTATCTGCTATCAAATCACGAGCTGCTGATGGTAATTTGTTCTTGCGAATATATCCATTTATAGTCTTTCACAGTTGCTTGATAGTCTTCATTATGATCATCATCCGAAGACACATAATGGTCAGGGTTCTCGAGTTGTCCCAAAGCTTCTTGTATATTATAGCGATAGCGAGTAGTTTCCTATAGGGCCAAAGGGCCTGGATGCTAGCTAACCTATAATTAACAATGAGGTCAAGGAAAAGGCCAAAATACAGTCGTCTGCTTATGAGACACACTGGGTTTATTCTGAGACAACTCCTAAAAGCTACTAACGGCAGAGCTAAACTACTACATCTTGCCTGGTCGGAGGCTCAACATGGACTCCCAGAGGATAAGGCAGGCCAAGACGGTTGACGGAGACATGGATAGAAGCTGCAGGGTGCTGGCTTTTGTATCTGCTGCTACGCAATGTTTCCCATGTTCGCTCGTACTGTATGCATGTAAATCACAGAGATGAAGATGTGCATGTCGCAAACTCCAGGCTTATTCAAGTTCGAGTAGATTTCTTACAAGGCTTGATATACTATGTTTCCTGAACGAGTCTGCTGGTTGCTTTGCGGACCGCTTACGCCATCTGTGTTGTATTTTATGACATTTACCCTTGGGCGGCAGCTCTGATTTGATATTGCAGAAATTTCTTGTGAACCGAGTTGAGTGAACTCTACTTTTCAGCACGTAGTTTATCGATCGCCCTCCTTCCTCTTGCTACTACGCAATTTCCGTCGTGTGTTGCCATGTTGTGTGAACAGGAAATCTTCCATTTGGGATTTGAGTAAGCATGAGAAAGGAAGCCTTGCACAGTTCGTCCGATTCGGACACATCCGACACTGAAGAAATTATGGAAGACAAGGCAAAAAATGAACTCAGTAGTTCCAGTGATTCTTCGTCCTCCAGTTCTTCGTCTTCAGACGAGTCAGAGGAGGGTAAGTGCAATTATGTTGTTAATGATATGTTGCGGTTACTTGTGATACTCGTTTCAAAGGGAGAGTTTGTTTAGATTTTGGTCCAACTTTGATTTGTATTTTGCAGGTGAGGTCAAGTCGGACAACGATAATTTGAAGTCTACTTCTGCTACTCAGCTGTCTACATCAACACCTGGTCTCTTCGGACCCGACGAGCCTTACAGTCCAGCTTTTGTTTGTGGAGAAGCGTCAACTGGGCCTCCGACTGAAGGCGCTACGCTAGATTCGAACAGCTTGAATTGTTCTTCAAGCAGCCACAAGTCCAGGCGTTAATGAAGGATTTTAAAAGTTTGGGTTCTGCAAGCTCTACAACGGAAACTCCCGCTTCGGAATATGTTTCTCTGCCAGCGGCTCCAGCTAATGAATGGCCAGCCAGAAATTGGCTGCCATCTGAACTTCTTATTCTTCCAGCGCAGAATGATGGCCACCATGCGAACGACTTGGTTGTACCTGGAAAAATACCGTAAGTACCAGCAATCTTCTTTTTCAGTTGACATCATACTCGTAGTCGCCTTCTTCAGCTCGGTATTCACCAGACCTTCATCAACGGCTACGTTTGTTGCAGGCCAAGTATTTTCTGGACGATACAGCCATTCAGGACCCTCCCACCATGTGGACTCGGCTAACTTCTTTGCAGTGCTCCCACGTGAAGGTAGATCAGCCGGATTCATGGACCCTGGAACGTGACGCCAGTTTTGCACTTCGGTGAGTTTTCGGATTTCATCCACACGATTTCCCACAAATGGCCCCCAGCATTCATTCTTCTTTATCCAGGTTAGTGCTGTTGAAGAATCGGACCAAAGGATGACTGACCAGGTCTGCTCAGAAGACTCCAAAATTGTTTTGCTAAACCGAGCACCGATGAGACACCCCAGAAGTTCCAACCTTGGAATAGTCGCCTGCTTTGCTGGACCAACTCTTGCCTTGGCTTGCAAGAATCTGACGGTGACTTGGCCTTCCGATTCGACTCTGTCGAAGGCTACTGCTGCGTAAGCTTCTCCGCTGGCGTCGACAAAGACATGAAGAGTCCACCGCCCGACTTCAGGAGGTACTTCAGCCATCCTTCTTGGTATCTTGATGGACTTCACAAACTTGAGCTCTTCTAACCATTTCTTGAACCTGCAGCAGATGTCATCTGGTACCTCTTCATCCCATCCCAACTTCAGACAGCAGACTTGTCTCAGCAACAACTTGGGTTCCAGCGCCACCGCTGACAAAAGTCCCATTGGATCGAAGAGTGAATGAGCAGCAGACAGAATGGACCTTTTCGTTACTTCCTCGGGGACTTCAAGAGTCTTCAAGACTACAAACAGGGAGTCAGCCCTGCGATCCCAAGACATACCCAATACGCCAGTGACATCAGAGGTATCTTCAGTGAACTTGACTTCAGCTCCTCCGAACTCCCAGAGTCTCAAATCCATTTTTCCTTGCTCCATCAGGTGGACAGCTTCAGACTGGAACTCTTGAGCTTCTTTGTAGCTATCATGGGATCCCACGTAGTTGTCGACAGACAAGTTCTTCAGCAGCTGTTCAGCGGTCACCTGGAGACTTCCTTTGACATGCTTGAGGTGTTTCTCAATCACGGCTCCCAGTAGAAACGGACTTGAGTTGACACCGAATACGACCCTCTTGTGCCTGTAGACCTTCAAACTACCGTCTTCATTAATCCACAAGAAGCGAAGATAGTCGCGGTCTTCTGGGGCCATAGAGATTTGCAGGAACCCCTTCCGGATATCAGCTACAGCTCCAACAGCTCTAAGTCTCAGTCTGGTCACAATAGCAGGTATGAGCTCGAGTAAATTCGGACCTTTTGCCACACAACGTACGGGAGGCGGGAAGTTATAGCTTATTAATACTGGCCTGATTTTAGTGGTGCTGCTGGATTCTTTGATGACTGGTCTATGAGGAAGGTAGTGAGCCGCCGGCGAGTGTAGTTGACCAACTGGAACCTCTTCAATGATGCCTTCATCCCGCCACTCTTGGAAGACTTGTCCGTAACTCTGAAGATGACCTGACTTCTTCAGCTTCTTGACGGCGACTTCAAGTCTTCCTTCTGCCACGCAGATATTGTTGGGAGGACGTACGAGTGACCCTTGAACCCATGGTAAGTTGACTTGATAGCGACCTTCTTCATCAACGGACACAGTGCTCAAGAAATGTTTCTTCGTGTCTTCTTCCAGGGCTGCTTCACTCTTGACCTCAATAGGATCCTTGATACCCAAAACGTCGAGCTCCCACAGTTGACAGACTGGAACCTCTCTGTTCATCATGGATGTGACAGTCATGGCCGTGCCTCGCTCTTCAACTTCAGCTTTTCCAGCCAGGATCCATCCAAGCAACGTGCCAATAGCAGTGAGCCCAGAACCTTGAACGTGAACAACTTGACCAGTGAGAATCCTGCCATAAACATCATTACCAATGCAAAGCTCAACGGGGCCTTCTTCATCCGGGTCTGTATAGACGACTTGTTTTCTTTTCAGAAGCTCAATCTGTGGAGGGAAGACTACTGATGGCGTGTTTTGGCAAATCATTTTTTCATCAATGGCATCAAAGTTGACGGTCCACTTTCCATCCAGACCTCGGACTTGGACCTTGAAGATGGAATGACGAACGGCACCTGAAGAGCTCCCATCATACAAGATGTGATTCAGCATGACAGACGAATTGGGCTTGAATCCTAGTTCAGCAGCAGTTGACTTCAAGACGCAAGGCCTTTGACACCCAGTGTCGAACATGGCTCGTAAGACTTTTTGACCCTTCGGACCGCACAACTGGACCTTAAGACTCTGCAGAGGAACGCTCGTGGCACAACCTTGTTCAAGACAATTGACCACGTTACCAGTTGAGGCTTCACTTTTCGGTTGAGACTTGGGCAGCTTGGCGAGCTCCGGACACATCAGCGGCTGATGACGTCTACTGCAAACAATACATTTTACCGGTGTCTTGCAAGCCTTCGGCGAATGACCTGGTATCAAACAGAAGCAATCGATGTCAGCTTTCTTCAAGCAGTCCTTTTTCTCCGACCAGGACATCTTTTGGGCTTTGAAGCAGTCTCGGGACTCGTGCCTTGACGATCCACAGAAGCAACAGCAGCAAGTCTTCTCTGAAGCTCCAATTAGTCCAGCAGCAGTGGCCACATTTTCCGATGATTCTGCCTATTTCTTGGTCTTGCTGAACGATGCGGTCTCTTGTCCAAATCCAGACTTCGTCAGCAACAGACGCTCTTCATTCTGTACTTCGGCCTTCAGAAACGCCATGAGACGCTCCAGCTGAGTACGTGGATCCGGACCCTGGTCTTCCGCATACAGCGCTGATCGCTGCCAGGCCCTGATGACGTCTTCGGAGAGACTTGATTCCACAAGCGGGTAGCGAAATTCCCCATGCTTGACACTTGATCTTCCAATGGAATCCAGGGACTGAAGTTTGGACGTCAGCTGATCGTACAGCTTGGGTAGAGGCAGCTTGTCCTTCCCGAGGACGCTTGACATGGACAACTTCAGCAGGTCACGCACGTAGAATTCCGCCAACAGGTCGTCTCTCCCGAAGCGCGACTTCAGAGCTTCCACTGCCTTCTCATAGTTTTCTGCTGTTTGAGTGTAGCCCGCTAACACTTCAGCAGCTCTGGATCCAGCAACGATGCTTTGAGACAGGAACTGGCACTTTCCGGCAGCTGTAGCGTCCTTTGACTCATGGATCCCTTTGAATTGCGACCACCATGGCAACCAGTCACTCAAGCTTCCATCAAACGGTCGAATGGTTACCTTGGGAAACTTGTACGCGGCAGTTACGTTAATGGCTGATCTGAACGATGCTGAAGAACTAACACTTGTTCCTCTTGTGTTTTCAGTGGGGATGACTGGTGGATTGATGATAATGTCGACTTGTCGTTGGATTCTGAACAGCCTTTCTTCATACACCAGAATCTGGTCGTGTTCAGCGTTGACTACGGCTTCTTGAGCTTTGGTTCCAGCTAGCTGCGTTAAGACGTCGTCATCCAGCTCCTTCAGTCTCGTCGACTTCTCCTCCAGGGAATGCAACTTGGCAGTTAGTACTTCCAAACTAGGAGCCTCCTTCGCCAATTCTTTCTCCAGAACATTCGCTAGACGGGTGAACGTAGCTCGAAAGCCGGTTCTTGTTCTTGTTACTGCATCACCAATGGCAACGGTAACTTCTTACTTTGGCGCTTAATCCGAATGTCGGGCAACCAAATGTTGAGAACGGTATGAATCCTACCCGAACACACACCAATTAGATCTCTAAATATGACTGACTGACTATTAATGCCGTACCTGATTTTTCAGGTTTAATGGCTAATTGAAGACTTTGACTTGAATTAAAAGAAATAAATCAAGAAACTCAGGAGCAATTTACAATACAACCTCTCGGTTCTAATTCCACAATCTGACTCGACACAAATCAGCAAAATATTCAATCTCAATACAAATAACAAAGTTGGTTGCTATGCGAATTTTACACAGTGGGACTTCATCGGAAACTCAAAATGCTGTCCTTGTATCTGTTGGGCCTGAGTCTACTTCTACAAGTTCTACTGGACCCGGTTCAGACTTACGTTTGACTGTAGTTGATACTTCACCAGTTTCTGTTGGCAACACTATCTCTACCACTGAAGTCAGCCAAACCTGTGTTGATGATGGGTCTAAAGAAACCTCTGTTCTAGTGCTTCATCCTGATGGCCAAAAGCAAAAGTCCAAACGAAAACATGGAAGACAAGACAAAGATGTGTGTGCATATTTTTGTAACATCGAGGTAAGATTTCAATGTATTCTTATGGCAATATGATGGGATTAAATGAGAATTTTTTGGACTTGCATGTTTTCAAATGGAAAGGCTGTATATGTGTATATGAGTTCGAATGGTTTTAAATAGAGCTTTGTTTCAGGACTACATTTCTCTGGGAGCTTCTTACCCGATGTCTGCTTTTGAAGTCGCTACCATTAATACCAGGGGCATTGCCGGATTCACGGCTGTGTTACGGGAGGAGCCTATGCAAAGGTCTCTTCAACTGGCTGGCCTCGGGGAATACAATTTCCTCCCGCCTGATGAAATGGTCCGGGGGATTATGGATCTTGAAGGGTTCAGTTCAAGGGCTCAAACCAAGTGGTTTGTGCAGCAGTTCATGGCAGTCAAGTGTTGGAATATAAAATATATATAATATTGGTTCACACAAATTCGCATTTGGTCAGTTTCAATGATAAATTCGTAAAAGGTTTTATTAGCTTGTTATCTAGTTTGGCAAGAAGTTTTTATCCTTGTTGGCGTCATTTTATATGTTCGTGATCTGTAAAAACAAAAGGACACTTTGTATGGTGTGATGCTTGTTAAAACTTTATGTCAAGAGAGCAAACATGTAATTGGAAAACGTGGACAGGTTTAATTGATTAGGGTGACACGTAAGCAAAAATGTCGTCCACAACAATATATTCCTTGTGTTATTAATGAGGAGAAGAAGAAGAAGATCTCCTTGTATTTGATGCAATGTATTGAAATTGGCAAACCTTATAATCCAAATTCTTTGTATTAAATTGATCATTCGTTTGAAAGTATTCGAAGAAGCAACAACTGTTTTTCATAATTCAGCAAACCGATTTTTCCAACACGTTATCAGCACGAAGCGAGCGACAAGTTGGTTCAAGTTCTTGTGATCGACTGTGTAAGTTCCAAATGGCTGAAAATAGTGAAAAACAACGAGTTGTTTTTGAAACATTCAAGTAAACTACTAGTTGTCCCGTGTGGTCAGTTTTGTAAGTTTGATTTGTTTGTTTTTGCAGGTCGGAAAGGGACTTGTTTGTCGTGCAAGCCGAGAATAACTACGAGATTTTTCCGTGTGATTAAACTCGTAAGTTTTCGTCAGTTTCACAGCCGCAGCTTTAGGAAAAGTTGCATTTTGTGTTCAAAAGTTTTACTAATTGTTCCGCGTGATCAATTTTGTAAAATCTGTTTGTTTCACTCGCAGGACGGACTTCAAGAAGCCTTTCGTCAGGATTCAACAAATCGTTTCGTGTAATCGATTCTGTTAGTTTCAAGAATGCCGGACGAAGACAAGAAGACGCCCAAGACCGAGGACCAAGAAAGAGGTCCTCAGATGAATTTGTCTCAGGTTGAAAAACTTGATGGGACAAATTATGGACAGTGGAAAATGCGCATTAAGCTCATGATGGAGATGTACGGCTGCTGGAAACACACGCAAAGTACGGAACCAGGCTTTCTGAGCTCGCCCACGTTCAAGAAGAAGAATCTGGAGGCCATGTGTGTTATCATCAATACTGTGGGTCTGGAAGCCGAGTGTCTTATCACTGGATGCAAGACAGCCAAGGACATGTGGGATACGCTGGACGAAGCGTACAGCAAGACGAACATGGCCAACAAGAATCAAGCATTACAAGTCTTCCATACGTTTAAAGTTGGTAATAGCTCTACCGGACTGCAGGCGTACTATGCTATGATGAAGATGAAATTGGAACTGACTCAGCTGGGAATTCCACAATCTGAAGAGTCGATTGTTAGCAAGTTGGTGTCATCGTTGCCATCGAAATTCGATGCCTTCAGGACTTCCTGGATAATGATTGAAGACGTCAACCGGACCATGGGCAAGTTGCGTTCATCACTTGTTGAGGCAGACAGGCAGTTGAGTGACAACCCTGTAGCTCCTCCTCCAAAGGCGGCTAACCCTAGCGCCTACCATTTGACAGCAACTGCTCCGCGACGTAAGAAAACGCCGAAAGAAATGGCCGAACTCAAAAAGAGGACCAAGTGCCACAACTGTAACAAGCTCGGACACTGGAAGTCTGAGTGCAGATCCAAGGGTCAATCCGGAGGTCAGGGGTCAACCAAGAAGGATGAACTGACACGTCCATCCTTTGAAGTCAAGAATGCTAGAGCTTACTGTGTCCGAAAAGTAGGATCAACTGGACCTGGACATGTGTTCATCGCCGACTCCGGAAGCTCTCATCATGTGGTCAACAGCTTATCGTGGTTCGTATCAGAGACTCTAGAAGACATTGAGCCGATTGAATTCGAAACCGCAAATGGAGGACTGATGACCGCAGCTCAAAAGGGTACTATTGAAGTGGAAGCCTTCATCGAAGACAAGTGGCTCATCACCAGAATCTACCACGTACTCTATGCTCCTGCCCTCAAGACGAACTTGATATCAGAGAGAATCCTGGACCAGGACTTCTTTAAAATTCGACAGGAAGAGCAAGGAGTCAGGTACTGGGTCAGGACCGATGGTACTCCTGGACCTACAGCTGTGCTACAAGAAGACGGCTATGTAATTCTGATTCGAGCTCCAATGAACCAGAATCCAGAGGAGGCTACTACGAAGTACCGGGCCATGCACCTGAAGGTGGCCAAGAAGAATCCGATGCCGTACTGGCATAAGACCCTTGTTCATGTCAACCCGAAGTACATCATGCAGACGTTCGAAAAGAAGGCTGTTGTTGGTGGACCAAATTCCGAAGAACTCCAAAAGATGAAGCAATGGGAAACGGAGAAGTGTGCTCCATGTGTGACCAACAAGATAACCAGAGCTTCTTTCCCAATGAACCCGAAGCGCGGCGAGACCCCTGGTGCGCTCATCCATTGTGATCTTTCGGGTAAATCCCGCAAGCAGTCCTTGGGTGGCTACCATTACTTCCTGCTCTGCAAAGATGATGCTACAACCTTCCGTGCCGTTTACTTTCTTTCCAAGAAGAGTGAAGCTGGAGAATGCATTCGAGAATTCGTGAACTTGATGTGGACTCAGACAGGTCAAAGGGTCAAGGCACTGAAGACGGACTGCGGGGGTGAATTTGTTAACGCTGCCATGAGAGATTTCTGCAGTAAGAAGGGAATTCGCCATGAGACGACCGTTCCGAGATGCCCTGAAGCAAATGGCAGAATCGAAAGGGACATGAGGACTGTAAAAGAGGCAGCCCGGACGATCCTTAACGGAGCCAAGATGCCCTTATCCCTGTGGGGTGAAGCAGTTGCCATGACAGTAGCGGTTTTGAACCGTACCTTGAACAGCGTGGCTACACAGAAGACAGCTCATGAACAGGTGTTCTCGATGAAACCGGACATTACTGGAATTCAACCTTTTGGTACCAAGGTCATCTACTACCCAAACGAAGGCCAGAAGGACTCTTATGAAGAGCGAGGAGTTCCAGGAAGGATTGTGGGTTGGGAGGGGAAAGGCCTCTATCGAGTTTACAACCCACAAAACCGTCAAGTCCAGACAACAAACAAGGTGGTTGTCATGGAATCGATGGAGTCCGAAGCAAACATTTTTGAAAAACCTGCAAGCAGCTGGTCTCAGCAGATGGACGAAGAAGATGCGCAAGATGAACTCTATGACAATGACGACTGGCCTGAGCATCTCTTCAAAATTGAAACTGAAGAACCAGAGACTGCAGATCCAGAGACGACTTCAGATGACCTAGAGACCCCTGAAGGTCAACCTGAACCAAAAGACGAGGAAGAGCAAATGGATCCCCATCTGAATCAGACAGCCCATTCAAGTGACGAAGAGCCAACTTTGGAAGATGGCGACTTCGATGAACTGGTACTTCAAGATGATACTACAATTCCTTTGCCTGAAACGCCCGTCCAAGATGAACGTCAGCCAGAACCATCGCCAAAGAGCCCTGAAGTCACTCCAAAGACCAACAGACAGATTGTAAAGCCAAAACCTGTAACTGTGACAATCCAAGATGGAGACCAAGAGTATGAAACTCAAGTAACGCCAGGGAAGACAACGCGGGTTCTGTTGCCAGTACATTCCAGAGAAACTCCGAAACGAGACTCCCATGGGACCCCACGCCAAGTACTTCGGAAGCAACCTCGTCTGAATTACACCGAGCCTCGCATCAATCTACTGCAGCCTAGTGACAGGACTGTAATTGAAGAAGATGTTAATGTGGAGCCTCAGAATTTCAAGACAGCAATAGAAGCGCCTGATGCCGAAGAGTGGTGGAAAGCCATGGGATCCGAATGGACCAGCCTGAAGCTGAACGAGACTTTCGAAGTGGTCGACCGACCTAGAGGAGGAAATGTACTTCGCTGCCGTTGGGTCTACAAAGTTAAGCGTCATCCCAATGGAACCATTGACCGTTACAAAGCACGTGTCGTTTGCCTGGGATATCAACAAAAGTATGGAGTGGACTTTGACGAGACCTTTGCCCCCGTTGCTCGATATGAGTCTATACGACTCTTGTTGGCAATTGCTGCGGCAAGCAAGATGACTATCAAACAGTTCGATTGTTCTACTGCATTTTTGAATGCCCTCCTTTACGAAGATATCTATGTAGAACAGCCGGAAGGGTTCGAGCTCCACCCAAGAGACAAAGTCCTCAAGTTGAACAAAGCGCTGTATGGACTGAAGCAAGCACCAAGAGAATGGAATCGAACTTTCCGAGAAGCCATGGCCGAGATCAACATGCATCCTCTGATGGAAGACAATTGCGTCTACAAAGGCAAATTCTATGGAGAAAATGTCTACCTCTGCCTCTATGTGGATGATGGACTTCTAATGTCAAACGACCCTGCAGCCATCGAACGTGTCCTGGAGCACTTGGAGAGCAAATTCAAGTTAACAAGCGACGACGTCAAGACATATGTCGGCATGGAGATAACGAAAGACAAGGATGATAGAATCCACATCAATCAAGCCGGGATGATAAGAAAAATGATCGGCATCTTCAACATGAATGGCTGTGGAACCACTGACGTCCCACTTCAACCGAGTCGATTGAACCTGGAGAAACTAGAGGACTGTGACCCCAATCTCCCTTACCGCCAGCTCATAGGAAGTTTGAACTGGTTAGCAACAATCAGTCGGCCGGACATCGCATTTGCAGTTGGTTATCTCGCTCGATTCAATCAAGGATATAACCACACTCACTTCAAAGCAGCCAAAGACGTACTTCTCTATCTGATGGGGACCATTGATCAAGGAATCACATTTATCCCTAGTGACATCTTAGACCTGGTTGGTTTTACTGACTCTGACTGGGCTGGAGATAAGATTGATAGAAAGTCGACAAGCGGAGTAGTGTTTGCAATGAATGGAGCGCCTATACTTTGGTCATCCAAACGTATACCATCGATAACATTATCCGTCACCGAGGCGGAATATGTTGCCCTGAGCAGAGGAGGTCAAGATGCACTCTGGCTGAGGAAAATGATGAAGGAATTGGAATATGAAGTCACTTCACCACTGCTGCTCTGCACTGACAGTCTAGGAGCTAAAGCACTTGCAGAAAATCCAATTCACCACAACGCCACGAAGCACATCGCAGTTAGAATTCACTTCATTCGTCAACTCGTGCAAGAAGAAATAGTGAAACTGAAACACATCGAAGGAACCTCAAACCCTGCCGATTGCCTTACCAAACCGCTGCATAAACCCAAGTTCTTGGAAGCGAGAGAAATGTTGACGATGGAAGCCCAACCTGAAGGAGTACGAGAAGTGGACAAGAAACACGCCGTTGAGAAGATAGTGCGGAGAAAGAGGCCTGGACCGAATCTGGTGGGAATCCAGCCTTCCAAACTGCTCATGTTATCAACTCTAATTGCCGTGGCAATGTCAAGTTCTACTGGAGGAACTCATGGACTTCCTTCTGGACCTCAAGTCTCCTGGAAAAGACTCAACGTTCCTGTGGTCCACGGAACAACCGAAATTGACCTGACCATCCGACTCATCAACCCTTGCGACTTCATGAGACTTGGTAATTACACCGGGGGAGGAAAGTGGAACGCCACCATCGGCACATGTGATGCCGAGTACCAACGACTGTTCCTTGACCCACTGATTAGCATGTGTCCTGAAAAAGTTGAGACTACAACTGCCCTGGCACCTGTGAGAGTGAGAAGAGAACCAATTACAATCGCAATTATTGTTATTGGGGGATTGGTGGTAGCCGGCATGGCCACTACTGCTATCGTCATCAGTACTTCAAACTCTAGGGACATCGGTGCGGTTCAAGCTCAACTGTCCGCATTGGAAATCGAAGACATGCACTCTGAAGCCCGAGTTCAAGCAATGCAAAGGTTTGCTTTTGAATTAGCCGGAACCATAGACGAGATGAGAACCGAGCTGATGAAAGTCAAAGTGGAGCAGAGAGTTGAGTCCGCAATTAGTCTAACGCTGGGATATCTGACGGCAAGGATGGTGACCATGAACCTGATTTTGAAGGAAGCAAAACTGAAGTGGAAACTTGGCCAACTTCATCAACCCTTCTTTGACATGTTCAACATGACCATTCCATGTGGTGACGGCTGCCCGTTGACCCTTGGAAGACCTGACACTTGCAGCTTTAATGTGGCGAAACAGACACTGCACGTCTCCGTCCAAGCCCCGTTGATCAACCCGGAACTCGAAGTCCTCCAAGCAGACCCATTTGTAATTTTGCAGGAACACTACCTTGAGAGAAATGGAACCCTGTGTCAAATGGAATACAGCGGCCCTGACTACCTTGTGTACTCTAAACGAGACAAGTGTGTCGTTCAAAGGACCATGGTGCAACCGACAAGTTTTACGCCCGTTCATGCCTCCGAAGTCGAAGGATGCAGACCTCCAGAAGTCAACTCTAAACCTACAAGATACTTTAAGCAGACCGCCTGTTTCTCCCGTGGTGACGTAATGGACGTGGACTGGACCCAAGTCAAAGTAGAAAAGAATCGACTTCTTGTGTACTGCCCCTTTGGGAATATCTCCATTGCCGGAGTGACTCAAAACTGCCCGAATGAAGTTATGGCCATAGACAAGGAAACCGCCTTCAAAGTTAATGGACAACGGTATGAGTACAAGAAACTCAAGCTCGGCGGGACCCTGATGTCAGACCCAAGTATTACGTTCAAGGCGAACCTATACTTGAACCCCTTGGCCCCCACAACTCTGTTGACCGATGACCTCAAAGATGACCTCAAGCAGGCCGATGACGAGAGCAGAGGAACCATGTTCAACCCAAGCCTGATGGGCATCACGGACCATTGGTGGACTCACCTGACGATCGTCCTGTGGGTAGTTCTGATTGCTATATGCATTGGAATCTCCTATCTCCTGTACCGCTACCACCAGAAGGTCAAGTTGTACAAAATCATCCGAGTTGCCATCCCTAAACCAAAAGTACCGGAAGCTGACCCTGAGGACGTGCCTTTCGAAAAAGTGGAGAAGGAGACGGAAACAAATGAAGAAGACGTTTAAACCAGCATCACCATAAGGAGCCGCTGTGTTTCCAGATCAGAGGAGGTGTTGGAATATAAAATATATATAATATTGGTTCACACAAATTCGCATTTGGTCAGTTTCAATGATAAATTCGTAAAAGGTTTTATTAGCTTGTTATCTAGTTTGGCAAGAAGTTTTTATCCTTGTTGGCGTCATTTTATATGTTCGTGATCTGTAAAAACAAAAGGACACTTTGTATGGTGTGATGCTTGTTAAAACTTTATGTCAAGAGAGCAAACATGTAATTGGAAAACGTGGACAGGTTTAATTGATTAGGGTGACACGTAAGCAAAAATGTCGTCCACAACAATATATTCCTTGTGTTATTAATGAGGAGAAGAAGAAGAAGATCTCCTTGTATTTGATGCAATGTATTGAAATTGGCAAACCTTATAATCCAAATTCTTTGTATTAAATTGATCATTCGTTTGAAAGTATTCGAAGAAGCAACAACTGTTTTTCATAATTCAGCAAACCGATTTTTCCAACATCAAGAACGAAATGTTGGCCGTAATCAAGCAGGTCTGAGTTTATCAACAGGATTTAATCTACTCCTTGAATTGTAATTTTAACGGGTTTTGTTTTTTGTGTTTAGCCCTTCTCTAAACAAAAGGAGAACGAAGAATACATGCCGTATCTTACTGCCGTTAAGAAAATTGAGAATCCTAAGCTGCACCATTTGGTTGGTGATCTTCTTGAAGATCCCGCGAATTACCCTACTGTAATCGCCGATGTGGATTCCCATTTGAGGAATATTTGGAAGAAGAGCGTTGTGACAATATGCTACAACCCTAAATATGAACAGTGTTGATTGCCACCAGAAACATAATTTTAACTTGTTTACTGGAAGTAATTACTTCAACTTTTTTGCTGGGGATGATGTTGAACCTACTGCTGGGATTCATTATGCGTCTTTCCATTATGGAAGTGCTGGTTCGGGCGTGGGTATAAGTTTAAATGAACGGTCTGTCTTGGATTGTTCAAAATCTCTCTGGTATAGTGTTTTTTACTAGGATTTGTATTGGAATTTTGATATGATGTTATAATAAATGTTGTTGTTTTAATTGTAGGTGGACCAAAGATGTTTCTCATCATCAAGAAGAGAAGTGAGGAGGCGTTTTTGAAGGATGTTTCTGACTTGCGGGATAACAGTGATGAATTGCAATGCGTCTACAAGAAGGACCTAAACGGCTGTTGTTGCTCGGCCTTTCTCCAAGAACGTCGACTACATGTCAGCCCATTGTTTCTGAAGGAAAGTAAAATCCACTCTGTCATGCATCTGGTTCCCCGAAATCACGCTATTATGTTACCCGGGCACTTATACGCTCAGGAGACAAATCTGTATGCTTCTCAATCGCTGAACCTCACGTTCATCAACTCCTATTGGTCCTGCCACTAAACATGTACCGCAACTTCCCTACATTCGCAACGAGCAGCAGTGGGTGACTTTGAAGTCTACTGGTTTTAGTGCCCGTAGCCTATCAGAAGATGAAGGGAACATCTGGGCCGAGAGTCTACAGAAACGCATTTTGACCTGCGAGAAACATCAACGAATGATGCAGAATGCTTGTAACGACGAGATATTAAATTGAAAAAAGAGTAAGTACCTAAAATATTATTATAACCGAAGATGGTGTAATGATTTAAGTTAATGCTGTTTCGATAGGTTTCGACGGCTTTTCTTATAAAACTGTACGTATGGGTCTTTGGCGTCGTCTGGAGGAAGTAAGAAAAGAGGCTGAAGCCAAACGGGAATCTGATGAGCTGATTGGCAAACAGGTTTCCACCGCAGGTACCAAGGTACCTGTTGCTGAGGCTCATTCATCTAAACGGCATTCTACTGAAGTTAACTCTTCATCTAAGCGATCCAAAAGTAACTACCGTGTTTTTAGTTGTATTTCCTTATGTTTCTCTCTCGGACTATTACGATGTTGTTTCTTGTTTTGCAGGTGGATCGAAGGTTGATAATCGGAAACCTGCAGGTAAAACTGAGCACTATGGAGTGAAGTTTACGAAGTTTCATGGAGCTCCTTCGAAGGACGGTTTGAAATACGGGATATTCTACGATTGCAGTCTGTGCCACCACACTTTTGTGCGTGGCACAAGCGTCACGTACTCAAGTGCAAAAGTGAGTTTTATATTTGGTTGTTGGATATTTGCTTTGACTTGTCAGTAATTTAACGTCGTTATTCTATTACAGGCAAGAAGTCTACTCCCAAGTCTGCATAAGATATCATTGGAATTGATTGTACCCTTAAATTTAGTGTGATAGGAACTGCTACTGACTACTGATAATGACTCATTCCGGTGTATTTAAACGAAAACCGGCCATCGCACCATTTTGGTATGTAGTTTAGCTGTGAAAAACAATACTTGTCAGTACAATTGAGAACGTAGTAGATTAGAACGGAGAGTAAGAGCGGTTGTAGAAGAGTAGATTTTAGAACGGAGAATGGGCAGCGAGGAAGTGTTCATTAATGGTCGAAGCGTCCTTTATATAGGGTTGCTTGGCGACAGCCCCTCCGCCTGATTGGTTGTGCGTGAGTCGAAGTTGACCGGATTGGTCTTCAGGTCCCTCTCTGAAGTCTCCTCCTATTTTGTTTTACCGTAACATTGTTCGTAATGTAAATTGTACAGTCGTGGATGACAAGTATTCCTCTCAAGTATGGGAGTAGATTCTCCTTGTATCTAACGCTATCGGAGTATTCTCATTTGTAACAATAAGACCGTAAAGGGTTATCGTGGTTATGTTGTAAAGTACTGCTTTTAACAAGGAAATAAATGGGGTTGGTGTATAGCAGTTGGTATTGTAGAATTTGTTTGGTATTCTAATATGTTTAGCATCACAATACACCGGTTTGTATGTACACCATCGCTCAAGATAAAATTTCATATATATACCACCCTCTTGCCCTGCACCAATCCCTTCAAGTATATCCGGTAAAACTTAACAGCGTTAGTACGAAACACAAGCTGTAATTCGTTCGTAGTGAACCTCCATCGGTCCCTCGCTGGAACCTGGAGCTAAGTAACGATAAGCTCCTCTCCTTTGTTCGGAAAGACCATCGAATCTTAGTAACGATAAAACCGCCCGGAATTCTTGTCCGCGGCGCACTTGGCCGTTTGTCATCTACGGAAGAACTGCGTCACTCCGTTGTAAGCATCGGCGCCATCTTGTTTTACCGGTTTCCATTAGATCTAAATTCCGGAAGTGTCTAGAGATATCTGTCAACCGTAATTGTCCATAGTCAGTCAGTAAGCAAGTGTGAACCTGCGCGTTTGTGTCCATTCTGAATTACGTAATCGGACGCGCTTGTCAGTGCTGGCGCAGAGTTGTGAGAAACAAGACTTGAGAGTGTACACAAATAAACATCAACCTGTAAGTACCGAAACTCGATTCCGCCTCTTTCTTTAGCACCTACTCCAGTAGCGCATATTTTTCACCTTTTATCTTGGCAGGTTAAGATGCCAACCTTGCAATTCAAGTGATCCTGAATTTGCGGAGTAAAAGATCACAATTTGGCGACCTTGCCAAAACAATCGGAATCTTCAAGATTATGGTTCAAATGGATAGAGGTTTTGATATTTAAAAAAGGAGGATTCAACAAAGGTGAATTGAGTATAAGTTGTTCTAAACCTTGTTTGTATGCAGCTGTGGTAGTTTGGGATTTCGAGGGGGGAGGAAGGAAGATCCAACGCCAGAAATGGTTTAGAGAAAGAAGAAACGGAGATGAGAGAACATCAATAGATAGAAGACGGGAGGAGCAAAGCGAGAGATGTAAAGGGGGCCAAGATTCGATGAGGACCATGGAGGGAATAGCTGATTCATCTCTTTCCCGAAAGTATGTTCAAATCTGATAGCTGTCTGAAACCCCGCGAGCCCCAACAACAGGTCGGAAAAGAAAAACGGGAGACTCGAAAGTGATAGTTGAAATGCGTAATAGCTTGCGTCTTTGAATCGACAGGTCCATACAGATTCGCAGACACAAATAGAACCATTAGCTCCAAGAAATTCAAGCTTTAAAAAGCATAAATACCGGCCAGACAGAGTCTAGATAAGAGAAAATTACCACAAAGAGATATTTTAAAGAGAAAAATGTATTGCCTTTGAGGAATTGTTTCCTCGGTTTGAAATACTGCGGATGTTAACAAACAACAAGGATTGATCAGATTACTGGAAATTTCATTATCAGATTCCTTCTTAAATCTGATGCTTTTTAAAAGGAAGTGCACTTCTATTCATTTGTAAGGTTACAGGAGCCTTCATGAGTGGTTGATCACCAATTATGTAAACGTCCGGCGGGATTCACTAGAAATCTTAGTAGTGAGTCACATAGCTAGAAAATGTGAATTTGGAAAGGTCTTGGAGCTGATCATCACAGTCATGGCTGGGAGCTCCCCAGTTATAGCGTGACCGTCAAAAAGTCATGCAATGACAGATTGTAACTTAGCAATAGAACAAACACAAACTATAACTCAATTACCCGGAATGAACAACTATATACACGGAGTTGTAATGAAAAGCTTTAGAAGCACACATGTTTGAATGATATAACTTCCACTTGAACAAAGAAAATACCAATAATTGAATCTATACTAGAAATATGTCAGTAGCCAAGTAAAATAAGAAAGTAATTATGAGTTTTGAGGCATATCCACATCACGCAGAGACGACTCTTCGTCAGGAGGGATCAGCGAATCCCCATAATCCTGATGGATCCTATCAAGACCTTCTCGAATGGTCTCTGTTTCACGGTTTCCAGCAGCCGCTGGAGGAAAGTACTCATTGAACTCGTTTGGATGATGGTTGCGCAAATGCTTCTTGAACTGGATTAGGTCTTTCAGTTCCTTGAGCTTGTTGTGGCGTAGACAAATTACACGTCGTATTTTGCCCTTGAGGTATGACCTAGCAGATTTATAAGCTCAGCTACTTTGAGTACAGTAAGTCCTTCGGGCGATGCCCTTCAGCAGCCTGATTCCAAGAATTTCTCCTTCTGGCATCTAGATTGAAAGCAACAATGTGTTAATAATCAAGAATCCGCGATTTACAAGCTTCCGTAACATCCTTCGAATAAAAATACGAGTCCAAAATTCCGACTAACGAACCAAAACCGAATATATGCGTAGAACACAGAATAAAATTTCTACCTGTTCTTCCGATGCACCAACAGCATCCGTATAACTCGATCCACAGCTTGAATTGGCACCTTGATCGTTTGATCATCGCTGAATTCAGTAACGATTAATTTTTCCGTTAAGCCGTCCCGCTCTTGATTTTCACTGACGAGCACAGGAGCGGGCTGCAATGTTGTATCTTCCATTTCCGCAATGTCAACCACATCAAGCTAATATCAATAATGACGTTCCAAAATTTATTTTAAATTCGGGATATTCGCTAGCAACTACTTAAAAGTCTCTTGACCAGTTCAACCGACTGATCAGTGTATGTGGGCTACAATAAAGGAAGACGACAACACTCAACACTGTATAAAGCAAGCAGAGAGTGGGGAAGAGTTGTGTTATGCTGACGCCTCTGCTAGAGGCAGTCTCATCAGCAACTCCAATAACAAAATAACAAAAGGGACCGAAGGGTCCAAGAATCAGGATGAGGCCGCTCGAATGACTGAGAGCGAAATTAGTAGAGGGCAAAATACAAAAGTAAGAGGATCAGGCAATGGCTCTGCTGTCCACCCTTCAGGTCGGAATCGAGTGACAGAAGCAAGCTGGCGCTGTGAGGGTACCAATAGAGACCTTTTACTTTCGGTTGGCTAGTTGAACCAACATGGCGTGACAGCAAGAAATATCCCATGAACATATTCACAAAGTAGGTCATGCCAAAAAAAAAGTGAGATTAATGACAAAAACTCCACCAAGAAAACGCCGTTGCCCAGAACTCTGTCCACGAAAAACTTGTCAAATAAAAAGATATCTATCTGAGCAACACGCACCACGTATGGAAAACTTCAGCAAAAGTCAGGATTAGGATTTCAAAAATCATAGTAACTAGCAACATTATAAATCGCGTGAAATAGCGCGATATCGAAATTATGAGGTAGCGAAGCCATAAAAGTACTGTTTTCAAATATTCCATATTGAAGCATGCTGAATATTACCACAGCTATATGTGCCTATATGGGTCAAATGCTGGAACTTGAGAAAGGACATAATTGCATCTTTTTGTGTATCTTCATAACAAAACCAGCATTTCTCGCATATTGACTCTGACTCATTTGTGACTCCTAACGGATTGGACAGTATCGCGCTAAAAGTCATCACTAGAACCCAGCTCCTATGCCAAGCTTTTACTAGGACATTAAAGTTCCGAGCTTACAACAGCTCAAGTTTTATATCAAAGAGTCGAATTACATGTCTCATATATTCATTATTACAAAGATGGAAAGCACACAGGAATTTGTAAACAATCAATCAGTCCAACGAACACCATTTCACTCTTTAGAATTCAAAGCTATAAAAATATGCCAAGTCAGTCATGAGTTGGAAGCCTTCACGAGGAATGCACTTTACCGAAAGCACTTGCGAATTCTAGTAAAGCGCCAAAATCCAAGTGCCCGGCAGGGCCAGTTTACAGTTTGGAACAATGGATAATAATCATTTGAAATCTCCCGTGAGAAAACAACTAAAACTCTCCAAACCCCCGCCTTCCCCATCTCCATCGTTTCGTCAATTTGCCAAAGATTTGAGTTCGAACAAGCAGTGCCACCAGCTCCATCACAAAGTTTATTGGACCTCGCACAAAGTTCAGCAACTACCTCCAGACAAGCATCATCATGTACATCAGTTTCAAAGAACACTGATGCATCGTCAGCTTCTTCTAGTGCTATTACGAAAAACCCTAAACAAGACAAAAGCTTGGCTTCATCTGTTTCAAACGACGGATCTTTGGACAACCGATTTGGATCAACAGTTTCTCGTGCCGTACATCTGGAAAAGCATGCCAGTATAGTTTACCAGCAGCAGAAACGAAATAGAACGGAAGCTCATCAGACATTCATGCAGACAACTACTGACGCAATCATAGAATCAGATAAGCGCAATGCAGCCATCAAGGAGCAGCGAGAGCAACAACGTTTAATAGAGTCTCGGCGGATGCTATCGGAAACACAATTCGAGCCAGGGCGGTTAAACCCGGCTGTTCGAGAATACTACGAGAAACAGAGTGATAAAGTGGAACAAGCTTGGAAAAGGATAGAGAGACAGGAGCGTAATTGTGAAAAGTATGGACCGCTTGGATTTTTTGACTTATACGTCAGATACAAACAATGGCAAGAAGATCGTGTCAAGGATCCGTCAAAACTAGAAGCAAAAGAAATTCGCCAGCGAGAGCAAGCGAAACTGATGTCAGCAAACGAACAAGCTGGAGTTCAAGGAGATGATACGGATGGAGAGGAAAGTCGAGTGATCCACAAACGGGCTGGAAAAACTACTGCTGGCAAGCTGGAAGGACGGAGGAAGAAGTACGCTGATCTCCTGAAGCTCAGAGGTCGAAAGGCTGCACAAGGTACACAAGATTTATATTTCACTCGTTCCAAAAGAAGTCTATGTATCCATGACTGTTATCATGTTCAAACTTTAGAGAGCCGTTCAGTACTTGCCGCCGATGACTTCGCCCAGGAGATTGATGTCATGGAAACCGCTGCTGCCCATGATGCAGTTGTCTTGGATGATGTTCCACCGGCGATAGAAAGTAAGTTCCAAAGTCATATAAGAATCCGAGCCATTGACGATCAGCTGGTTAGAAAACATTTATACTTACAGATTGTCCTTGTGCAGATGAAACAGAAGAAGAATTTTTAACATTTTATGAAAGCATCTTGAAGGACCTGTCCTTGACTTCCAATGACGTAATCACGGAGAACTCATCAGGAGAGGCACTCTTCAATCCGCAGGATGTAACCTTACGTAGTTGCACTGAAACATGTGAGTACTTGACTGCAGTTGTCAGAAGGCTGATTGGAGCGAAATAATATTATTGTGTTCAAAAACAGGTGCTTTCGACATTGGAAATGGATATAATGTAGATGGCGTCATCGACTCTGCTGAAGTGAATCCCAGTGTACCTAAATTCAGCAGTAAATCAAATTCAGAGTTAGTTGAAATACTTTTGAAACATCACTAATTCCAGGTTTTGAAATCTCACCAGGTTCCTTCTACGCCGAACATCAAGCTCATCAGTCAGTCTCAAATTTTTCCTTGGAGGATTTCCATGATAATCCTGATATTCCAGTTATCTCATTCTAGCCACCAAATTCAAGTAATCAACAGTCAGTGACTCCCTCTTCCAGAATTTGAAGTTGATGTTTCCAACATAGTGTTTGCTGAAGTTGATCCTATCGTCGAAACTGTGTACACAAGAGAAAAATGTGAGCTTTCAGATTTATATTCGTACCAACTCTGTCGATGTCAAGGAAAGTCATAATTACCGAATTTTTACAGGTAGTACACATGTCGAAAAAGAAGTTTTACGGGATGCTGAAACTGACGACGAAGTAATTAATCTTCTTCAGCGCTACTACAAGCAACTCATTGAATCGCATTCGCCAACCGCCACTCTAAAGCTCTGCACAGAAATTCTGAAAACAGCTGATGATGGTAAACAAGTCTTGAATGATGTTCCGTTTCTTGGCATTGGAGCGCGGCTCAATTCCCTTGCCAGCTGCATCACGGACGATCCTACAAGATCAAAATATCTTGTACACATTCGTAAAAGGTAACCAATTGTGTACTTCTTTTGTTGATTTCAATAGTTAAGATGTTTACTTGAGATATTTGCAGAGAGAAGTTGATCGAGGTTTACAAATCAACAACTATGCCATTACCGGCCACTATTCGGAGCAAGCTAGAATTCCTGCAGACACAACTTGAACGCCTTCAAACTTTGATTGCAAATTGAAAGTTGTCCAAATGTATCTCCATATGACTCCATCTTCAGGTATGAGTTCAAAAGAAGCGTAATACTCCACTCTATTCCTTTCAATAATATCCAATTACTTTACAGATTCGGAGATGTCACTAGCGTCATTGTACCAGCTTGAGCTCATTATGAATGGAAGACCATTGCAAATCGTGGCACATTTGAACGACTATCGTAATAAGCTGAAATTGTTCAACTTTTTTCAAAACTGTATGTTTTTTGGTAGAAAGGTTGAAAATTTCGAAAAGATCCAATTCGTGATTTTGATTCTAGACGAATTCGACACTGCCGAATCTTCGAAGGCCGGAAGGGAATATTGGGATCGCGTGTGTTCAGCAACGACTGTCGAAGAACTTTTAGCTGCCGCCAAGTGTTTTGTGAGGGAAAACGGCAAATTGATGTGCGGATCTTGTGCAGCACATAATAAGTTGTCAAAAAAGAAAGGCATCGCATGTGACGAAAGTACTAAGCGAAAATTCATCCAGACCAAGTCAAAAATCAAGGATCACCTGCTTCTTCAAGAGCATCATTGAGATGTGAAGGTGTCTACCCAGTAGCGGAAGTGATGCCACAGTCATCGGGTGACCAACTTTCCACTACTATCAATAGCATCGACGTCCTTCTAACCCAACTCCCCTACTTCAGTCGCGCAGGAAATCATATTACATGTGGGACATGCTCAGTGGAGGCAGAGTAGGAAAATTTGAAATCCCTGGCGAAAACAGCAACGATGGGTTCTCGCAGCTTGAAGCAAACATAAAGTAGCATGTCGGTGACACGGCTCACAGGACTAAAACTTCTGACGCTCTCGAGTCGAAATTTTCCGGTTTAGTCGAAGCCCGGAACGCGTATGCTGCAGTCAAAGAAAAACAAGGTTACCAAGCATATGAACGAAAAATGGCCGCAGATGGCGCCAAGGCAGGTATCCAAGTCGGAAATATAAATCATTCAGCGAAGTTTGCTGCTCGGATGGTCCCAGAGTTCGCCGGACACCTTCCGCGATTGCTTCACAGAAGAAATGCGACATAAGCCGTTCTCCTTTGTTTCCGATAAAGTCACTGACGGAGCCACATACCAAATCACTGGAATAATAGCGGAGCATGATGGAAAATTCGAGAGCCATGTAATTGACGTGGTTCCAGTCGACGAGTGTACTGGCGTTGCTCTCGCCCAGCACATCCTCGATTCTTTGAAGAAATACTTCACCGAAGATGAAATTCGGAGAAACTGCATGAGAGGCTCCACGGACGGTGAATACATCAAGTAAAACGTACCGAGTCATTTCTTCGACCTCTTGGGTGTATCAGGTCCCGACCAACGAAGTCTTTTTACGTTCACCTGGGATCCAAGCCATTTGATAGGTTCGGATCAGTGTACAAAACGAAATTTAACTTGAATGAAGATTTAATTTTTTCAATTTGTATTGCAGAACTAGCCGGAGGCGACGCAAGAGGACAGAAAGGAGTGGGAATAAGCAACATCAACCTACCTTGGGTCCGTTCAGTGGCTGGGGCGGTGAACCGATTGGGTACCCTGTTTCACAGAAGTCCTCAGAAGTGGATGCAGCTGAAGAAGTTTTGGGCGAGTCAGGCTCCTGATAGCGCAAAGAACTTACGCAAGCTCAAAAGTTATTCGGAGACTCGGTTCACTGCTTATCAATACGACTGGTTGAAATGCGTCTATGACAATTACGAAGCAATTCATGGATTTGGGCAGACACCAACACAAGCCATGTTGAATGTTCACCACGAAATTTCAACAATTCAGTTTCCTTTCCGTCTGACCGGGCTCATGGATACGTATAATCGAATCAAGCAAACATCTTTGGCCTTCCAAACTGTAAATTCCCTTCCCTGGCACATCAAAGCAGCCCATGACAGCCTTGTTTAGGATTTATCTGAAATGTCCAGTCCACTGATCGGTGGTGATAACTACTGGCCTCTGGACAAGAGACTGAAGTTCTTCAATGAAGCTGTGCTTGAAATACAGGCTGGTGGGACCTTCCAGAATGCAAAGCTAATACCAGATCTTAATTTGGCCAAACGTAGAGATAGATTGGAGCAAGTCATCAATCAGGAACGGAAGAATATTGCTGACCATCTAACGAGCTTCAAGGATTCGTATGTTGGTCGTTTCGAAAAACGATACAATTCGATCTTTGATAAACTGGAACGAACCTTCTCCGCGAAAGCTATCGCCGCCCAGGACAATCTATCGCCTTATCTTGCTCACATTGCCGAAGCATACACGAAGAAAGGGGTTCTACATAATTCTGTCGACTTCTCGAATTTCTCGTGAATATGAAGAGTTTTGCCAGGACATGAAATCACACGTCAGAGAACATGGATTTTCAGAAATGGAGAAGACACATTTTTTCGGATCATGCATTAAGGAAGCTGACAAGTATCCGAACGTTGTTAAAATGTACGTCGCATCTTGTAGCAGTAATTATGCCGAAACTGTTACGGAGACTATGGCTTCTGAACTAGGAGCAATATTGAAGCATAGGGAACGCCTGGGTGTAAGCCAATTAAATGACGAAATGTTTGTTCGTCACAATGGACCATCGGCTGGCCGTGATTGCGACAAGTTGCTAATCTCGTCGCTCAATAGACGATTCGGGGAAAATAACCGTCATTTCGTACGATCAGCAGGAACTAATGCATACGAAACTTCGAAAGTCGTCGATAGATTGAACTCGAGGGCGGGTAAAATCAATTTGTGATTCTATCCCGGCCTCATCGTAAGTCATTCACGTTGGTTCTTGCTAACTAACAATACATTTTGACCTTTTATCATGCATTTCAGCAAGTGAGCAAACTGCCAAACAATAATACTGGACTTTTGGGACGTCAAGCCTGTAAATTTAAGTTTAGTACTTTTTTGCTGTAAACAGGTATCTGTATAATGTTATTACTTTAGTTCTTTACTATTGCACTATGCACCAACTATGAATTTGTCTTAAAAATATTTCATGGCATTTTCCGCTACGCTACATAATGCGCCTTATTGTTTTGAGAAAAAATTCATGTGAGTTACTATGGTGATTAAAATTCTAATCCTGACATTTCCCGAAGTTTGCCATACATGACACGCACCAAATAACTTCTTGCTAAAATCATTTTCTCGAAACTGCACAATTTGGCGACAAAATTTCTTTCTCTCACTTTATCAAAAGCGGAGGTTTGCTGCGGTGGAGTCTTGCTGGCTCTGGGTCTTTATAATACACAGCAACAGCAGCAACAACAAGGTGTTCTACCCAAGCTGTCGGTAGAGGCGCGTCGGTGGGACTAAAGGAGGTGAAGGGACAAGCAAAGGGATGGAAGGAAGCGGCAATAGGAGGATAAGCTTGTGTAGAACAGCCACAAGGGTACCTGACCAGGAGGGAGGAAACTCTAAAACATACTGAATGGCTAGCCTGCATACCAAAACTACCGAAATCATCTCGGGCCGAAAAACAAGTGCTTCAATATTGTTGGTGTTACACACCCAAACCAAACGACAAGTAATACCGATTCTAAAAGTTGACCATAAAGCAAACAACAAAAAGATTCTGAAACAATTTGATTCATGTACTCTAGATATGGCGACTTTAGAAATTACCACAATCCTGATACCTTGATACGACTTTAAATTTATGCTGTAAAACCACAAGGAAACCCTCAATCAGATAACCTTAAAGCTTTTTTTATAACATTTACTTTTCTGATATGCTCTGGTATCAACGCTGGTAATCTGTACAATCAGCTATAGCCCAAGTAATCAAAAAACGAGACTAGTTTCCGCTATGAAGAAATATCTCTTCTGTTAATGCTCCACTTTTTTTCGCTCCACATTTTCGCTATGTTTTCGTAACGGTCATTAGATATCAACAGCCAAGGTGAGCAAAGTTAATCGATTCAGTGCCGCCGATGATAATCATTTGCTAATCTTTCACACTGCTTATAGTGCTAATTATAATCATTCCCTTCAGCACTTATCAACAGTCGGATAATATCAAAGTTTCCCGAATGAACTATCAGATATACTTGGAAGAATTCCATTTCAAGATATTTTAATGACTTTTCAACAGTTTAATACTCGGCTGAAAGTAATGACCTTAACATTCAAAACTGAATTCACATGAATATCCCCTCCATCTCAATGGCATAATCGATACTCTGAGCGCCTGTTGGCGAGGGAAAACCGAAAACAATCAATGTTCTTCCTCAAGGAGGCTGCAAAGAATTACTTTGCTTACTAGACTATCAGTAGTGAAACAACATTACTACCAAGATACCCGCACTCTGATCGAAACGCATTGAGAAAGTCTAGCAAAGACTAAGATTACATGTTGGCCTGACGACAGAGAAACCGCAGCTTTTTAACATCCTTCAGGAATATCCAACGAGTTGACCAGTGGTACGACGAATAACCGCATGCCACAAACCTCCAGTTAAATTGTCCCTTTCCTTAGAAAACAAGAACGTTCCATTTAAGGTATTATTCTAATATCGATGGCGCTCTAAGAGGACCTCATCCTTGAGGAGACCATGTAATTTCGGTTGTTGACATATGTCGCTCAAGCGTCGCATACATTGACAAAATAGGCGTCCGTTTCAACATACCCCAAGCAGACACAAGTAAACCCAAACAGGCAACTTGAAAATGGCCTGGCATTGACGTTATTATTATAAATACAAAACCCAAATATCAGTACTCGTTTCCAAAGCAACTTGACCACTCTTCCATCTTCGGCTACCATCCTTTAGAAGCAATTCAGCCATGTTCATCCTGGTAACTATTTCCGCAACTGCATATGTTGTTGGCAGTAATGTCCTTTTCAGTTCTCGTGTTTAACTAGAAAGAGACTTCAATTCATCATACAACACAAGAACTCGGTCGCTAAGTTGTTTAGTGGCAGCCTGCAGAATTCGTTGTTCAATTTCAAGCGTAGCAGCTGCCGCCGAAGCCGAGCCCTTAGAGTACAAAGCCACACCGGTGACGGTTGTGGCTGTTCCAAACCCAGCCGCCACAGCAGTGCCGAGGAGCCAAGCTGCAATCAAACTGATTGTGATCATGAAGCGAAGAGGTTTTAGCAGAACCGGAGACAGAGAAGTCGGGCTTTCTCCAACTCTGATGGGAACTTTTGTTGGTAAACTCGTTGACACTCACTCACCGCCATTTTGTAGAGATCATGATGTGTTGCTTCTTGTTGAAGCAAGGTGCATGGATCTATCAAGGCCATGTCCACTGAGACTGAAATATAGCCGGCAAGGACAGGTGTGTTGCTTGGCCGCCAAACAATTGGAGGCCCGGGCTGAACGAAACAGATTCCGAAACTGTCGTATTGGTGCTATCAGCAACCACAACAACAACGAAGCTGTCCATGTACGACAGCGAGCCTTCCTCTATTTTTTTCTTTTCTTCTTCTTTTTTTCTTTTTTTTTCTTTTTCTTTTTCTTTCTTTTCAAATTTTTTGACTATTTTGAATTGTTTTGACTGATATGTTTCGGCGTTTAACAGATATTTGGTTCTTGTGGAATTATTTGTAGGGCCGTGTTTCAACAGCCGTGTGTGATATTTATCACGTGTGAGTAGTGGATGGGGTTTCAATTTTCACATGATTGTTATGCTATTTGTTGGCGATAGAAATGTGTGCTCAAGTAGAGTATAGGTGCAGGTATGAAAATGTCAAGATTTTATACTGCTGGTGACATTTGTTGACTATGGCGCTTAATTTCCAGGTTTCAATCTCTACAACTTGCTGTTCGGTAACAGTGCCATGTCTCAGGGAGCCGATGATATGTATCCTTTGTGATCCCATTTAGATTCTATTGTTGTCAAGGAAAGGGTAGTTGTACAGAATTCTTATGGGCTTGTTATTCTTTGAGCGTTTATGACCTACTGTTTTGGCTTTCTCTCCTTTCGATTTATTGGTTGGAGTTTAGAAGCAACAACTTTGTTTCTCTGTTTCAACTGTACACTCTGTTTTGCCTTAGAATGTTTTGTGGACATTACAGTTGGATTGCATGATTTCTCTGACCTTGCACAAAGCCTCAACTTTCAAGTTCGAGTTCAACCCAACTTTCTTACTGTCTTTCTCTTGGCCTTGGGCTCAATCACCTTTGTGGGAATTGTGTTGTTGTTGTTGTTGATGATGCGGCTTCTGGTGGATTTTCCGGTATTAATGTAGTACTCGATCAGTCCCAAGCTAACTTCCGCTCATTTTATATGCCTTCTGCCAAGACTTGTCCCGGCCACGGCCAATTGCATATCTCATTTCCCCCTCATTTGCCATTTTCTGAAGATTTTTTATTGTAGCTTACAACGCACATAAGTCCAAATTTGTGCAGCTGTTTTGGTTTCGGATCGAGTCAGTCTAGAAATGACTAATGTGTGAAGGGTTGTTATTCGCAGGCTTCGCAAAAGGCCCGCCTGTGATGTTCAAAGGAGACTTTTTGATACGCTAGCAAAAACTGTTACTTTGTACTGTTCACCAATCTGGTCTCTGAG
>JAQGBJ010000180.1:0-57063 GCA_034698345.1 Sphaeridia pumilis
GTGAGAGTCTGGAGTCAGAGTCAAAAACTGAGAGTCATGACTCGACTCTTATCAAAGAGTCAGAGTCTCCGAGCTCTAATCTGAAATAAGCAAGACTTAAGGATACTAATTTGGAGGAACTCGGCAGAGAGTTCCGATCCAGCATGTATACACTAAAGAGCAAAGAGCAGTTAAGCGTAATCAAAATCAACTGCCACGATTTGCGTGAATTGTGAATACAAAGTTAAAATCGTATGGACTACCTGGACTGGACTAAAATTTGCCACTTCCTAAGTCTTGCGTTGTAAAAAATAGCCGTTGTGTTAACACTGTGTAGCAACAACAAGGCAAGCCAACAAGTTACAACGTTTGATGAAAGGGCAACAGTTACGGTTAAGGAAGGAAGGACCAGCGACTTGCTTAGAGCCTGGTGGAAGAAAACAGGTTTTCGTGCAAATGGCTATCGAAGAAGCCAACTTTGTTGGTCGACCGACAGTCGGTAAGAAATGAGTAAAGAAGGAAGAGGAAGAAGACCAAGTTTGGCAGACTCAGTCAGGAACATAGTGATACAGGAACGAAGATCCGTTCAATCAACTTGTTTTTCTCATGTCCTTTCTCAACCTGTTGCGGGTTGCCGAGGTGGCGGAGATGGAATCGCAAAATTGCCCAGTTGAGCTGCCTTTTGATCTGACCAAGAGTTTTCAAAAAGAAGAGTTGCAATTTGCATGTCGTAACTTGAGCTGCAACCCTTCTTCGAGCTTTAGCAGGGAAAAGGTGGAATGGGACGTTCCTGAACGTCAAGATGTAGAGAAAAAAACTTGCGGGACCAGTTTGAGTTCCCGTATTCCTGATTAGCTATCGCAGTCGCCACTGACTGAACTTGGCGATTCGACCCTGCTCCGCCTGTCTGCTCTGTAGCTTGAGCACGAGATACATTGCGTTGCCCTAGGTTCAACAAGTTTCCCGATCATTAAAGATCCGTCTTTGGGACATGTCGACCATTTATGTAATGTTATATGAAATATATTGTACTCACTCAACTTGTCTTGTCTTGAGCTGGGAGCGTTTTGGCGGATTTTGTTCATTTCTGGATTCGTCCGCCGACGTTGCACTTTAAACATATTCATGACTGACGCAATCGCCACTCTTATCCGGTTCCAAGTTCGAAACCAGAAAGCGCTCACGATGGATATAAATTCTGAAGGACTTGAGGTAGTAGCGATTTTGATTCCGGAAATTTCCTGTCTCCGCCTGTACCGAATTTGAGACGCAAAAAATGTGATTTAATTAATAACAAGAACCTGAAAATTTTAAAATGAACTTATCTTTCAACGGTTTTTACAGGATCGAATCAACCGATGTCCTACAATCCACCGCACCTACATCATTCAGTCTGAAATAAAAGAGTCAAGGTTCCGTTCTTCTAAATAACCCGGACCCTCGCCCACAAGTCTTAATCGAATCCATGATGAAAGTTCCACCACTAAATCTGGTAGGAATGGACCATCGCCTTCCGCTCACGCTTCCGTTCAACCCAGAGCTTCTGTGGAGGTACAATATGGCACCACAGCATTCCGGAGTACCTTCGTCTCCATCGGCTGCTGCTGCAGTTGCCCTATCACGGACAACTGGCTGCGCTTCCTCCATACCTTCGCCACTTGCCTTCCAATTACCCTTCGCTTTCGATATAAAACACACCATCCCCATCTCGTTAGGTAGTTCACGTATATTTAACCATTCGGCGCAGAGAAGTAACCAGTCGCTAAATTGAATGCTTCATTTGAACTTGCAGCTGCCGATCCAAGATTATGGAGCCGTGAAGACGTCGTGACGTTTTTGCACTGGTGTGAACGAGAGTTTGACCTACCGTCTTTCAATGCCGACAAATTCCAGATGAACGGTAATTAATATTGATTCTCCACAGGAATTCATTTATTGAAACTACTTATTACACGTCATGTTTAAGAAATGCATTACTTATCTCGGTTTTTGGTCGTTCGTTTCAGGTAAAGCGTTATGCTTATTGACGAAGGTGGATTTGGAGCAGCGAGCTCCAAGTTCTGGCGACATAATTCACAATGCGCTCCAGCTGTTGACCAACGCAATGACTTGCGAGTCTCCTTTAACCCCTCAAACGCCGTCATATTTCCGGTCCCATCCTAGCACATACACTGCCAAAGGTGAGCTTACTTCTCTATTTCAAAATGTTCAGCGAAATTCATAGTGAGATATGCCGTCCAATGTACGCCAATGCAAATACTTGACGCTTGATACCTTGACAGAATTGTCCTTCCCTCCACCTTCGCAAAATGGCCCGCCTTCTGTAACGTTAAGTCCTTTACCGTCGATCGAAATTCAAGCAGGAAGTCCATCGGAACACTCGACGTCGAGCGGAAACAGTCTACATCACCATTCCTCCCCCTCGTCTTCAGCGTCTTCTTTCGCAAGCTCCAACGGGAATCCTTCTGATGACTCTGAATATGAAAGTGTAGGAGAAAGTCCCGACCGTTCTCCGATAAATCAGTCTTCTTGTTCGCCGTCCCCAATGCCTATTATAGCCTCGCAATTTGCCACCGGAAGCTCCTTATTCGCCGCCTCGACGCAAACGGCTACTATGAAACCTCAGACACACCATGGAAGACCTCCTGCATCCGCCAATGCTCCGTCTCAATCTAACTCCAAGCAAGATAACGGAGAATATAATAATAGTACGTTTCAAGTTTCTCCAGTTTTGGCAACATTTGAAGCTTTTTGTTAACGTAGCTTCTAACATCTGTGCAATTTCCTTTACAGATGGACGGCTACTTTGGGATTTTTTACAACAACTGCTGAATGATCGCACACAACGGTACAGCAACTACATTGCCTGGAAAAATTTGGAAACTGGCATTTTCAAAATTGTAGACCCTCCCGGATTGGCCAAACTCTGGGGAATTCAGAAGAACCACCTTTCGATGAATTATGACAAAATGTCTCGGGCTCTACGATACTACTACAGAGTGAACATCTTGAGAAAAGTTCAAGGAGAACGACATTGTTACCAGTAAATACGTTAACATATTATCACGTCCACATTCGTTAACTTCAACTAATACTTCAACACATTACTGTAGCTTAAAGTTTTTGTCTTCCCGTACTTGCAGGTTTTTAAGGAATCCAGGGGAACTGAAGAATATCAAGAACATATCTCTCCTTCGTCATCAAACTTCACCAATGTCGCTAACTACAAAAACTGAAAATGAAGTAGTAGAGGAAGAAGAATTTGACGATCTTCCAACTGATTTGACCATGGACGCGGAACGCAGCAAGGAACCAAAAGATCATAAAGAACGACAGACTATGCCCATTGAAACAGGGCTAACAACTAAAACTGAATCGTCAAATGATTATTGATGTGTAATAGATACAATGGAGGTAAAAGCGTTTCTTGGCGCTTGTTGGACAGATATCCTTTTTATGAAGTGACAATGATTAAAGTATGTTTGGTGTCTGAGGTTTTCTGAGAACTTCGGGTTAAACCTACTTTACTTACTTGGGCGTAGCTCCCGTATTAAGTTTTCTCAGTCAGTTTGTTGCAAGTTGTTTATAGCTCTAACCAAGAAAGCAAGCAGCGCCTGGCACTATAACCAATTGTGTATTTAGTAGCTTTATTAGAACCTCCGAATAGCCCTCTTTCTTCTCACAACGAAATGTGTTCTATCAATAGAATATTATACAGAACGGGAATAACTTGTAAAATGCAAAAGTTTTATTGCGTCTACGAAAATTTTTGTACAATCATTAATGCTCAAGGGTACATTAGATTAAATCCAAGTAGGCTAGTAAAATAAGATATTCTTTTCGTATACTGACATCTGTTCCAATATATATTTACGTGACAATATAGACAATTTTCGAATCTTAACAATCAATATTGTGATCTCTACACAAAGCAGATGTGTATATGAACTTGAATGCCTTGATGATACTTACTTGTAAACTAAAGATTAAAATTTGTTTCGAACGTACTTTGAAATTGAGTTTAAAGTAAGTCAAAAGAAAATAGGATAGTAAAAACCAACCGTAAAGAAGACCACTGAAAACGGAAAACTAGAGGTATTCAAACGCATCCTACCCCACATTCCAGAATACGCAAAGATCAACAGAATTAATTCTAATTTGATCGAGCTGCAAACCTAGACAACGTTTCCTTTCAGTTTGAGTTGAACTCCTTTGACCGGGCTGATGAGACAAAGATGATTTCGTTAGCTATGATGCTCGACAAAGTTCCAGTCTTTTCTCCATTGTCATCTTTTGTGTCGAAGTAAGAAAGTCGGCCTTGCACTAAAACTCGGTCTCCTTTGCTCATGTTTTGGTACACGACTTCGCGAAGGTAAGGCTTGAACACACAGATGCGATGCCAATCAGTCTTTTGGGTTTTGTTGCTTGTGCCATCACCTGTAAAATAGATTCCGACAAACCATCGCTTTCAGCTATTTATATTTTTCCCTTCGTCTTTGAACGCAAGAATTAAATTAATCCCAATTACCTGAGTCATACACCATGCTGGTTGCCAGTGAGAAAATAACAACAGGGTTTTCGTCGGATCCTCGCTTTTGCGGGTCAGCTCCAACTCTTCCCAGCAATTCGACTTGATTCAAGGCTGTGGAAGAAAATTAATGAAATTATATTTCATGAATACTTTTGAAAAGTGTAAAATTATGGCTAACAAGTTATACATTTCTCAAATTTTCCGGCAGGCTGCTTGGCATCGTCCATCATTGCTTCGGACAAAACTGAGTGTGCCTTGTAAAGTCCGTACTTCGATCCGCGAGGTACAATCAGTCGAGTAAGCTAAAAAGAGCTCATATTAGTAAACACATGCATAAATTCTTTCAATCACAATGAAAAAGATCGATTAAAGTTTCTTACCAAAGATGCCATTTTAAGTTCTTCTACCGATACTTGTGGATCGTTGAAATGCCCCTCTTGAGCTGGACGAGGCAATCTTTTTAAATAGAACGATTTCTGCAAAAGAGCTTGTTCTATTTCGGCTGCTTTACGATTACTGACATCAAATTAAATAATAACTGGAATGGTGGTTTAGCTTTAACAGAAGTGTCAGATCAACTGATCGATTGGAACTTGGAAAGAATCTGTGATGCTGACCTATGTTACGACTTGGTGAAAACCACAACCGACCGGTGTTTACATGAAATCCAAAAAGCCACGAGTTAGCATTTCCCGCCTTCAAGTCGAAAATGGGCTCTTTTATTAGAGACGGGTGTCACAGCCAATAATAACAGTCCACCAAGCTAAAAGCTGCGCCTTATGAAAAGAGGGAACATTTGTACGGGTGGTCAATGCGGACTGGCTGATGATAATTCTAGTGAAAAACATGTGCGTTTTTGTGTGCATTCATTGTCATTGGGTTTAGTGCTTGTAGTTGAAAACGATCAAATATTGAAGTCCATATCCACTCTCGATTGATTTGACGATCGTCGCAATCTAAAAAAGGTAAAACTAAATTGACCACATTTTGAATCCCGTTTCTAATCAAAAACGATCTCGGGCTGACACCATTTTAACGAATTTCAGTGAGAGAGTTTACCACGAACTGTTCTCTATTCTTGGTTGTCCTTGGATCATTCGAGCGTTCAACTACTAAAAGGTAACTTTTCAGAATTCAGCTTCCGGTATTATTCGTGGGCGCTGAACTTCGGTCTCATCATTTACTTGTACTTTTCAGCGCAATGGAAGACGACGATATGCCAGTCCTGATTGTGGAAGGCTCCACACCCGCCGAAACAAATCCTTCTACCACACCTACAGAGAAGAAAAACAGAAAAAGAACACGCAATCGGGATAGTCACAGCGCCGACAGCATGGAAGTTGATGGCCCAAGCACTCGTAAAAGTCAAAAGATTGAAGTTCGTCGTGTTGCTGTGCCTGCCAATCGGTATACTCCGTTGAAAGAAAATTGGATGAAGATTTACACCCCGATTGTTGAGCATCTGAATCTGCAAATTCGTTTTAACTTGACTACGCGAAATGTGGAAATAAGAAGTGGCGACAAGGACGTTGAGCCAGCTTATCTGCAAAAAGCAGAAGATTTCGTTCGTGCGTTTGTTTATGGTTTTGATGTGGAAGATGCCTTGGCTCTCATCCGTTTGGAAGACTTGTTTATTGACACGTTCCAGGTTACAGACGTGAAAATGTTGAAGGGAGATCACCTATCCCGTGCTATAGGAAGAATAGCTGGCAAAGGAGGAAGAACCAAGTTTTCCATTGAAAATGCCACTAGGACTAGGATTGTTCTTGCAGATAGTAAAGCCCATATTCTAGGATCTTATCAGAATATACAGTTAGCCAAACGTGCACTTAGCAACCTGATCTTAGGAGCTCCGCCTTCTAAAATCTATGGAACTTTAAGAACATTGTCTTCTCGTTCAGCCGATCAATTCTAAGATGTTGTTTATAGCTGTTAGATTTTACTCTTATGTCTTTTAGAATAAACTTGAGTACAAAAACATGCCAGTAGTTTTTTCGTTTCAGTTTATTGCTTTATCTACTCTTTGAATACACTAAAACACAATGACAGTGCAACAGGCCGCATCATATTGACACTATAGTTTCTCTAATAAGGGTCAAAGCAGGCTAACTAAGGTATGATTTGATCAGGTTCACAAACTGCTATGCACACAGCACATTGAGCAGATTCATTAGAGGAAGTTGCATCGTTCCTCGGACTAGAATGGAAAACTGCAGGACTTTTTATCCCATCGGCATGTGGACTGACTGCCAGTTGTCTCCTCAGATCCTGCTCAGCATTATCGAGATTGTCGTAAGAATCACAGCTATAAAGAATGAGATTCAAACTTGCAATTAATCTTTCGCGAAAATTGGTTTCCTTTCAACTGGCTCATACCTGAAGAACTTTTGCCGAGCGACTTTAGCGTCACGGCCCAAAGCATGATCCGGAATGGATCCGAAGTGACTTTCCGTATTGTCCTGGAACACAGGATAATAATATGTCTGATAAATCTATTGGATTTGAATGCCTCGATTCTCGTGCCGACTTACTTGCGACCTTGGAGCACGCGGATGGCCAGCAGACGACATTTTATCCCGTTCTACTAGTTCGCTCAACGTTTTGTCAATGAAATGATGCTTGCAGGCAAACTTTGCTGATACTTCCTGCGATCTCTCAATACTCCTAGCTGAAATTTTGCCTTCTGTGATGGTGTTGCCAGGAGCAAAGGTAGAATCAATCGAGGAAGAATCGCTACTTGCGCTTCTCGTAGTACCTGCAAGAAGGCCAGATCGGGTGACTCGAGGGGAACTCAAAGATGGCTGTGGCAGGGTTTGATTCTGTGATGCAGAATTGGAAAACTCTATGTTTTTTTTCGCTAAATTGTCCTCCGTTGAAGACTTCCGTTCGTTTTCTGGCAGCTGAACATCGCAGGAAGGCCACGATGAAACAGTTTCTGTGCTGTACACATTTCTGCCTTTCAACAAAGGAGGTGTGCATAGAATAGCCTGCGATCGACACAGGCTTCTAGTTGACGGAGGTGGATACGAAATTCCTCGCTGGTTAGGACTCAAGGGCGATTTGGGGACGGTCAGGGAAACCTGTTGTTGTTGAGAATGATGCAAAGCTGCTGGCGAGTCGGGCATAGCCGAAAGATCTGGCAAGGAATGTCCCGACAAACCGCGTGTTGGCATATTCACCGTGAGCATGTTCGGAGTTGGGGATTTGAACATGTACCGTCTGCAAATTTGTCCGATAGTTAAGATATTGTTCGGAATGATTTCGAATCCAACAAATGGCACCTTTACCTTTCTATTCGAGGGGAACTTGAACGGACAGAAACAGCATTGGACGCATCGTCGAAACAACTTCTGGACACAGGATTACCTTCAACATTTGGTACTCCTTCGTCTGAACTTAAGCTGGATCCACGTAGTTCTTGTTCAAAGCTGATGGCGCGAGTAGGCAGTATACAAGGTTCGCCAATCTCAATCGAGCCGCTGTGGGAAAAGTTAAAAGATATATAGTTGAAATTAAATTATGCTTGCAGGGCCATCAAAGTCAGTTTGTGGTTATGATTCCGAGTGGGGGATGAGGATAAGTTTGTGGATGCTCAGTAAGTTTACCAACCTGTGAGAATGAATAAGGCTTGAAATTTGGCTTCCACGGCTAGAATCTCCACCTCGAGGACTTCGGGAAGTTAAGTAAGTGAAGTTGAAACCACTGATGGCAGTATCATCTTCGCCATCTTTGCTACCGATCTGGAAATGATACCATTTGGTTGGGTTAGTCTCTCGTTTGTGACGTACTTTCACCCACATTGAGCCTTGTTTAAGCACCTGAACTTTCTCCCTCGCCTGTCGATAAATTGCTTGAGCTTTTCTTATTGCTTCAATCCACTGTCGTGCAACTGCCGGTTCGTTATTACTGTGCAAAGAAAAGGCCGCAATTGCTGTTTTGAATTCATTCAAGTAGACGATCCCGAAGGATGTTGTGTCTTTCCCCAATTCAGAGCACACGATTCGGTCAACGAACATTGGTTGCTTGGAGACTTTCATCTTGTCTCCTTTCTTTCCTTGAGGTTTACAGAATAGAAGCATGTCTGTAAAGAGAAAGCACCGGAATTCCACCTGAAATAGCAACAAATATAAGATTAATTTACAGACAATAAAAATACCAACATAGCCGTAAAGATAGATATGAAGCATGAGCCGCAGCATTACGTTGTTCAGTAAGTGATCAAAAATTCTAATTTGCTTTCAAAAATAGTTAACAAGAGGACATCTTGTTTGTTACATGCAAGTAAGGGCTACCACAAGGGTAGATTGCGACTGCGACTTTTAAACGTCCGTTCAAGTTGAAAGACTCTGTTCCCATGTTAAATGTTTAAGCCGTCACCATCCATGGTGACCTGGTGGAACTTCGGAGTTGTGGGATCATGCCAATTTGTGTGAGATCATGACATATCGATCCACGTACTTGACATTTGACATTGCATTTTAGGCTTGTTTAACCGAACGTTTGCGCTTTTTGGGTACGATGCAATAGAGCCATCTATCAAATGCTTTCAGAAATATCCAACCTCTTTGACTGACTGACGATAGGGGAGTCCGCTCCGTAACAAAAAACTGAATACATCTGACGGATAGACCTATATAGCGTACGTACTTTAGTGAGCATATCTTCAATACCAAAAGGAAAAGAATACACATGCATCACAAGCTGTTTACTCTTGGACGGCTTCATTTTCGAGTAGCTAACCGGCGGGAATTTAATCAACCCATGTCAAAATCTCAAGTTCAAACTATAATAACTTGTTTCGTTTTATGAAGTGAACTTTTAAAACTTTAACCATTACCGAAACCGGGAATTATCTTGCAGTGTTGAAAATTGTCACCGACTATTCGAACAACTTATTTATTACTGCTCTACCACCAGATCTGTCGCATCATACCACCAAATCAATAAAGGGGTCAACTGCTTGAATTTTAAAGGGGACTTAATTCGGATGCAAGACATAATGAACTGGATTCCTGCTACCAACAACATGACCACCGTTAAGGAGCTCGAGAGAAAAATTGCCGTCCTGGAAAGAAGCAACAAAGCTCTGACTGATCGTCTTGCCCGAACGGAACACAAAGGTAAAATTCGTAAAACCACTTGATTTGTGATGTGCTTTAAGATTCAGAAGTTCCTTAAATTATTTGTTATTATTTCTGTTATTTTCCAGTCTCGGCGTTGTTCCAGTGGGCCCTATCTTTCCCTGCGCTAGCGGCATCACAGAATATCATGAAAAGTAATAAGCGGTCTGGACAAGGGTCAACCAGTTCTGGCAGGGGAGGTCATAAAAGACGAGCATCTACTTCTGGGTATGTTATTGAATCATCGAATCGTTTGGTTTCTCACTTTTGAGTCGTTGAATGTTGCTAATTGAATTAATGGAATGACACAGATCGAGAGGTACCAAGTCGTATAGAAGGGATTCGCGGAAATTGGAGACCACAGTTATAGAAATGGGTAAAACAAATATCCTCGTGCTCACTGGCAACTTCAAATCGTAGCCATGTTTTGAAGAAACTCTCTTACAGGTGTAGATGATGAGGAACACGTTAACCAGGTGGAAGTTATGCAAGAAGAAGAGGGGGATGACAAACATTTGGAAGACAGGTAAAAACATTTGTGCTTAAACGAAACCCAATCACTGTTTATCGTGAAAACTGTGACTGATTGTTTGTTTTTCAACTTGAGCAGCTTGGTTGCCTGCCCCAGTGACAACGTGCAAAGAGAAGAAATCTACAATGATTCAGTCGTTGAAGGTAGTGAACCAGAAAACAATGTGGATCTCGATAATATATCTCAAAAGCATAAGGTTACCAAGAGGACTAATTTGAAAAAAACTAAAACGCAGGGAGTTAGTGCGGACGACGGAATGATGTTTGTGCAAGACGGAAAATATTTCTGCAATATTTGCGGTAACTCGTACTCATACAGTCATGGTCTGAGGAGACACATCAACGTTGCACATCTACGAACTGATTCTTTCGCTTGTAAAAATTGTGGAAAGAGCTTCCATCGAAGGGATAAGAAGATGGCGCATGAAAGGAAGTGTTCTAAAAAGTAGAGTTAGTCTAAATTTCAAAGACTGTAAATTAGTTCATAATATGACGTTTGTATATGATTATCTTGTAGTAATATGGTTCTAGACTAATATTGTTCTTATATGCATTTCGTGCTGACTCTGCTTTGTGTTGTTTATGTTGCAGATTAATTGATGTATTATATTCACTTGAACCTTGTGATATATATGAAAGGCAAAACTGAAACAGTTTTTACCTTTGACGCAGTTCCATCCTTCAGTTTAAGATCGCCTTCCAGTAAAAGCCAGCGCTGCAAGGTTCCGCAAAACGGCATAGGGTTCAAAAGATCAAGCTTTGAATAAGCTTTGACAAGATTTTCGAGATCTTCATCTTTAGTTTCCTAAGAAATATAATTACATTTCATTTTATACGAGGAATTTATACACCTGTTAAAAATTTACTAATTGATTTACCACAACATCATAGCTGTCGATACTGTCTGCAATGAGGTGGAGTTTTTCGAGATCTTGGCGGCTCCTCAAAGTTCCATTAACGCTTTTTACAAAGTGTTCTACTGCACGTACCTAATGGTGGCCGACAAAATTTTTATCCTAATTTGCTCTGAAGTTGTCATTTGAAATATGTTTCTTCTTTCGATTTCATGCATACCATATCTTCGACGTGTCGAACTTGCTCCGTGTCTTCTGTATTACGTAGTATGGCTTTCAACAAAAGTGAGTATTTAGTCATTCGCTGCATAGGGCGCACAAGTATATCAATCAACCTTAGTCTATTGCACTCCTTCCTCGTTTCGCACCACTGTAAAATGAGATTTCAGTAAATCAATTTCAAACAGACTGTGGAGAATCATCAAGGCTTCGCTTGGCTTACTGCAAGGTAGGCTTTGAAACACTCGTTTTCATGGTACTTTTCGCGACAATACTGCTGGCACTTGATTTGGTCAAGACAATACTTGGTATAAGGATGGAAGATAGTTCCAAACTGTAAGACAAAAGTTGGCATAACTTAAAATCCACATCAATACGTAGCCATTTGACAAGCTGTTAAACGTTTACATTAAGGAAGCCATAGAGGAGATCAGTTGGCTGCAGGGGATTCTGAGAGTCCTTCGCTTTTTGTACCATAGGAAGTATGCAATCCATCCAAAAGGAACGGTTGGCAACGTAAATATCGGCAATGTTGCTAAATAATTTATCTCGATCAATTTCAGTCAAAATGTTTGCAAGCTGCAGGTTACAGAGGCACGACAGAAAAAGCTGCAAGGCAAAAAAGAAATGATTTATTGTGTCTTTCAGTATACGGTAAAAGATTGTTAAATCAACTTACATCCGTGATAACTTTGATAGTTTTAATGTAAATCAGCTCTGTCTGAACCAGTTCCCAAATGGCGGCTTGTTGCTGCCTCTTGCCCTCACTCAGAGTGCTTAAGAATTGATGTCCCAGAGCTGACTCCAACTCTTTCTCCGCCCACGCAATTTCTTGAAAACAACAAGGCCAGTTTAGTATAGAGTCCTTTGTCCGTTCTGTCACTATATGCCAGCCAGCAACGTAAATGCTACCTTCAAAATAATTATCCTTGTTAAGGCCATGTTTCAGTTCGGGAATGCCGTCTTTGTTGTACTGGTTTAATTGCTCCACCAGGAGATCCATTTTGGAGTTATCCTGTCCGAGTTAAACAGGTTCGCATTAGTTCATGTTAAAGCAACAATATATGCAGGCTTCAACAGAGTCAGACTTCGCATTACACTGACAGACAATTTCAAATCGTTAAATCTGAGTCTGACCAGTCTGATACCACCTGAGCGCGACGTATAATGAAAAACTGGGCTTTCATGTGTAGAATTGTAGTAGTTAGTATAATGAAGGAGCTAACTAAGTACGTGCGTTACCAGCTTGAGCCGCAAAGGTTTCTTGAATCCGCCCAGAAGGTTACATGTTCGAAGAGTGACAAGCGACGTGAGACCTTCTGACGATAGCTGCCGTTTTAGTGGTTTTAATTTCTGATATGAAGTTTTTTGTTTTTTCAGTCGTGGCTTCTTCATCAACTGCTTGTTGTGTTTTCCAACAACTTCAACTACTCTTTGGCGTTTAGTTGGAGCCATTTTTATCCTCCGAAATTAGTATCCAATTCGAATTGTTAACTCCTTAGAGAAACTGATTTATATTCATGCAAGGGTGGATAAAATATAAAATTCTTTTTCGAAGCACAATTTGGGCGGATTTTGTGAGCATGCCGCGAATTTTTGCGCAGTCTATGCTGACTCCGGTTTTCGCGGAGTTGAAGTTCAAGTGCATATTGCTAGGGTGACTGAGAGTGAGAAAAGTGGCAACTTCGAAATAGCAATCATACAACATACCTTGGAATGAGAGAAAAGTCCACCCCAGCGGTTCAACTGCTTGGCATTTTTGATCTTCACGGATCCTTCATGTGACAATAATCCGGTGGAGCTTGAACCTTGTCGTTGAAATTTCAGAAGAAACACATCATACAGGATGAATTCTACCAAAAACGTCATGCCTTGATTGCAAGTAATCACCTTCATGTGTTCTAAAGATGGCGCCGATCCCCGAGTCTCGTTGGCAACCCCTGGCCAGTCTTGCTCCATTGTCGGCCAACGAATCATTGTTTTCTGTAGAACTCCTAAGTACTTCGCCAGCATCCTTCTGAATGGTAACATATAAAGATAGCGATTTTACACGGCTTTATAGTTTAATTGGTTGTTTCTCAAAAACTTACGTAAGAAAGGCTCTCCTTCAATTGCTGGGAGGGTTTTACGTTTCGCGAGCTATGGCTTTTGTCTGCAAGTGAAAGTTGAGATTTCTAACCAAACTTGGGAAAGCAAAGTTAAGAAATACGGCTGAACAATAATTTTCCTTCCTTACCTTTAATCACCACATGCAGATTCGCTACAGTGGAACTGTCTGCGGCTAAAGATGTAGGGAAGAGACTCTTAGCAGAATCCACAAAAGCGTCTATCAAAGTAACGTCAAGGCCCCTTTTGGCGCAGAACGGTAGAATTACTTGACTAAAAGAGAAGTTCAGCTTTGGTTTGCATTGCAAAATGTAATGAATTGTTCTCACAGCGATGTGATTTTTAGATGCACGTAAACAGGACTTACGCGATGCTCAATCCTTGATGAACTTGAGCGATTTCGCCGATCCCGCTTCCACCGTCTTGTTCAAAACAAACGTAGAAATATTCACAACTTGCTCCCTGCAAGAGAAAATATTAAGTCAACTTTCACTCTCACAAGCGTCTTTTGCCGCTGTATACGAGGGGAAATGTGATATTCGTCACATTGAGCTTTCTGAATTAGTTATCTTGTGTTGTCCCTTACTAACACAATACACATTCCGGCCACACCACTGTAACCGTCCAACAAGTAAATTTATAATTCATTAACGCTAGCCAGCAAAGTGAACGTTAATTGTCATCTTCTCATCTTGAGTAAGTTACATGAGCGAGAAATAGTTTTACCTGAGAGCGGATTAATTTTTTGCGCCGAAGGTCACGATTTAGTGCAACTGATTTGGGCCAATCTTGCCCGGCTGATGCCATCGCTTCCTGAGCAGATTCCGTATTAATAACAACTCCACTCCTTTGCCATTGTCGAATCCCATCGACGGAGGACAGGCTGAGAGATCGGCCCTACCGGAAGGAAAGTTAAATTTAACTTTTATTCCTGTCAAATTAGCATGCGAAGTTTACCAATATTAGTCAGGTTTCGAGTTATTACCTGCCTATTCTCCTTGTAAGCGTTACGTCGTTTTAACTTGGTCGATCTCCGAATAGAACTTCTGTTGCCGAGGCTGGTCGGGGAAAGTGAAACAGCCGCCTTTTCTGGATTGACTTCCGGTGGACAACCAGCTTCTTTGCTTCCTTGTGTAAAATCCTGCTCTTCGAGGCTACCAGCAAATTTCAAACTTGCACCAACTATCTCCGTTGAAGAATTACAATTATAATTGTCATTGTTGTTCAAGTCGACAATGCTGTGGAAGCTGCATAATTCCTGGCTTGTAGAGCTTGTAGGTTGTTGTTGTCCCGCGTGGCTGCAAAATTTCGGCAAAGTATAAAGTAGTGCTTGCAGCCAAGATCATCTTGCAGTGCTGATATCCGGTTCACGTTCAAGTACCTTGATCTTATTCGGGGTCGGGCTTCAGAATCTGGTGTCAAAGTTGCAAAAGCGTCATCCGAGAAATAAGTGGAAACTGCCGTGGAAAGGCAACGCTGTGAACTTCCGGGATCCGCTGAAGTGTATTGGATATCTGATGTACCTGTGTACGAAGTAATGCCTTAATAGTCGTCCCATTGCTCGCTATTTCAATCTGATAGAGTCAAAATTTATACGTTTTTCGGAGAAACGCTCAGCAACAATCACTGAGAACGCTTTTCCCGGTGGACTCGAGTCGGCGTCAGTGGCTCTGTTTGCACATTTCCACGCTGTTATGAAGCCATAGTCGTCGTCTGGTTCAATGTATCTCGAGTTGTCTTTCCAACAAATGTTTTCCTGTGACTCTTCAGAAGCTGTTTTTAGCACGAAGGGCCCCGGCAACTGGAACGAATAAAAAATCTTGTGATATGCTCAAGAAATGAAACAAGTTGAGTTGTTTATAGCCGCGAGAAAGGGCGCAAAAACAACTAGTCCGAAGACATTTGCTTGCAATTAGGGAAAGTGGAATTGTTAAATTAAACCAGAGCATTCGCGTAGCCGTTTTTGGCAGTTTCAGAGTGAAACTTTCAGCATAAAATTTCTTAACTCTACAAGCGTTATTTTTTGAAGCTCGAGTTGTACCGATTTGAAGATGATTAAGTCGTCACTGTTCATTTTAGCGTCGTACGCCTTCTCAATTAAAGGCATCAAGTAAAATTTCGCACAGTTCTTTAGCCGGTCGCTAAAAAGTGTTACTAAAAGTAGACTAATCGAAATGGCAAGAATGAACTCATGAGTTTGACTTTATCTTTGAAGCACTACGTGGACAGTCACCGCCTATTCATTCACTCAACTGTGAATATCGACACTATTAGTCCAAAACAGTTCTCACTGCGAATTGCACATAGCTTCATATATAATTCGTAATGTAAACTTATTCCAGATAGTCAAAGATTACGTTTCGCTAACGAATGATAACAACCTTCCAGGAAAACTTGGAAACTTTCAACTGAAAACACCTGATCAAGTTGGTGCTTTTTGAGGATATGCAGCGGTGAAGGTTAAAATTCAACATGACCTGCTGAGATGGGAATCGACTGTTTTTCTTCAAGTTACCCTTTGAGTTTATTTGCAACTCTCAGTTCCCACGCAAAGCTCTTCCTGACCTACTAGTGAGGAAAGTAGTAATTAATAACCTGTCTGAAAGACTTTCAGAAAGGGTTAAAGCCGGGAAACTATAATTCCCACCATTCAACCGCACAGTCAAAGCTTTTGTCTTTGCAGTTGATAATTAAAAGTTATAAACTTTTATTTGCTGGGGTGGCATTTGTATCTCCTCAAACTTGAAAAATGGCTTGGCCACCTTGCCCTTGTTCCGCGCTCCTCCTGTATATTTTCCGAAACTGTTCAACTGCGGTTCGAAGTTTGCAAATACATGAAGAATCAGTCAATGGTTTTAACTGGAATGCCCTTATCAAAAAGAGGCGAATTCCCTCTCGAGCAATTTTGGATTTTGTCATTAGGCCAGCACTGGCGATGGCAATCACAAAATTATCTATTTATGCTGTAAGCGGTTGACCGAAACCATGCATGCTTATAATGCTGTCGGCAACTTGCCGGGCGATTCGACCCGATTCTGTACTCGTACTAGAATTCTGTTTGTGTTACTAAAGTGTAATAAAACCAGCATTTCCGTCCACTCATGTCAAGTACCAACTGTAAATGATTGACTGACTGACTGACTGAATTTAGAATTTACATCCAGTAACGCCGTTAGTCAACTACCATTTAAAAGTTGGCCCGCGATCTTCTCTAAGTATTTTCTTGCTCAAGCAAGGGTTATTTTGTGGAAATCTTGAATTTAGAAAGCATCCAAACGTTTTTTCACCTCTGAGAGTCAAAGTTGCGACACGAGGATCCAAAAATCACGGCACAGGATTGCTCACAAGTTGCATTCAAGATCGAATTATTGAGTTATTTTCAAGCATATATCGACTGGAATGGAAACAAATATCTTGCAGTTCGATCACGATTCAGGTGATAGGAAAGTTAACATATGCGGCTGACAGCACACTGCGTGACAAAGCTCCAGTATGGACATTCACCAAAATAAAGGCATCACAAAGGGAAATTATCAACAAATTGAGAAGAAAGCAAAGGGAATAGGCCGATTTTTCGTGGACTGGAACGAATATTGCTGATAAAAAACTTAGAGAGGATGAGAGTTGAACAATTCAAATTAAGAAACAGGTAGAAGGTTAGGGATAGAAATCAAAAAGCGTAACAGGAGAATAAGGCGGAAAGTTCGGAAGACTTGTTTCTGGTGGCCGCTCTTGGCAAAGGACAAACTGAAACTGTGGGCATCCGATTCTTTTTTCGGTGTTAAGCTTGTTTGTCTGGAGAGAACGTGCTCGAGTCTTGAGAATCTCCTGATTCGGAGAAACAAGAATTTTGGAGCTGGAGCTAGGGAACCTTCATGCCTTTCCCGTGCCCGACATTTCCTGTGGAATTGCTTCCTTGCTTCATTTCTTATCGGCAAGTTTCACTCCCACGAGTGAAAGCGCTGTCTAACACCAAAACCTCCAAACAGCATTTTGTTCCTATATGTACCACCTACTTTCCTTTTCTTTCCGCACTATTTTTGGCACACAAACCTACAAATGTTCTATCCCAAAGCTATCAGCTGATTAGTCCGAGAATTCCATTGCTCCGAGAGAGCTCCAATTCGAATCAAGAGCCTATTACACATTCGACTTTGTATTTTCAGACAGGAAGCCATGATTGCTGCAGAACTACATTTTCTCTGGGCTTATAGTCGGTGTTCACAATGCCTGGAACAGGAGTAAACCTATTTGGAATCAATCCCGGTCAAAGTGCATATCTTCTCGTTACGCTTGTAACGGTTTCGTCGATAGGGCATCAATAACGGAATCTCAACTTGTACACCATGTTTTGAAGCGTAGAGTCCAACCCAATTATTTGAGGCGTGTACGTACATATCCGCGAACATTGTTCAGGTCAAAAACCATGCAAGACCTTTAGGGAAGTGGCGGTGGAACTAGAAGCAAAATGTGGTAGGCTGTGGCACAGCTGTGAAGCTAAAGGAAAGCTGGTGGCAGTGGCTTATAAAGCGATCTGTCTGTGTACGCCAGTGGGCCATTTCCAAGCTTGCTGTGCGAACCACAGAGGACAAAATTGGCGAAAAGCTCTGGCCAAGTTGTACGGTGTGGAAAGTTTGTCAGGGAGCGGCCTTCAGGCAGCGTCGTAGCTACACCATGAAGCGAACCAAGACATTTGTGACAAAAGGGCAAAACATGACGCAGAGGGAACTCGTCTCCGGGGAAAGGCATAGCCTTCCCTTTGCCTCTGATGACGTTCAAAGAATGGAGGAAACGTTGAAGAAAAAGCCCGGGAGGAGAAGACACATGGCGGCATCAACGTTTGCATGTATTTGGTAGCCCCGAGCTGTCTCACACTATTAACTATAAAAAGCCCTACTAGCCGCTAGTAACTATTATATCAACTAAAATGCATATCTGCGTGTTTGCCTGAGCACTGCCTGAGTGAGTCGGTGAAAAGACCCAGAAAGAAGTAGCTGTTTGTTCTAATTACGAATTAGGAATCTGCCGAGTCTTTTATCTTACCTGGTAGACGCCTCCGGTGTGGGCCAATAAAGGGCTTGTCTGAGTGCGAGGAGACGGAAGAGTGGAATCCCTCCACAAACGAGCTCCACACACACTCAATTTCGGCTTCCAGTCCACATCTGCAAGATTCGCATTATCGAGTACACATGCGGAAAATTACGAATGAGTTGGTGAATGGGCTTTATAAATACTGTCCGAGTTGACGTAGGAAGACGTACCTTGTTGAGGCTCGCAAATATTTTCAGCAGATTTACCTGCATGTTCACATTGCGTTGTGGTTCCATCATGCCCTAAAAATGTAAAAATTCAATTTGGAACGAAATGAAATTCCAGTCGAATGGTTCAACTTTTTATACGCTGAGCCGCTCATTCACTCGACCGACCTCTCATGATCTACTGCTGATGTATAGAGAAAATTGATGTTGAAAGCCATTACTGAGAATGAAGAAGGGTCGGGAAATGGGAGAAGGCTATTTTGCTGTTATTATTTTGCCCATTGGATACAAAACTAGCTGGTTCGTGATGAATTCGTATTAATCAAACAGTCGCTAATGGCAAATGGTAAGCATCTAGTAGTATCCTATAGTCCAAACCTGTGCATAGCTACTGCTTTCCCCGTTTCGATAAAACACGGAATGTTTCCAGCAGAAGCATTCTTTCTATTATGGGTGTACTTCTACTCAGAAACCGAATGGGAAATTACATCATCGCTCGACTCTCGTATTTGTAAGTCTTCGTTCTGCAAAGCGTCAATCATTAGTCCTACAGCTCAGCAGTATGGAAGGGACTAAATAAACATAAGAAGTTCTAATGGATCGTAGTAAGTTTCACTATTTGATTTTTGTTTGGGAGACTCGACTGATTGTTAATGAGGACTTTTAGAGAAGTTTCATAAGCAAATATCTGGGGATTGAATAGTCGGTATTCAGGTTTTATAAAGCTCATTAAGTGGGGGCAAATTTCAAAAGCAATTGTACGAAGAGACGCATTTATTGATAAACGGACCCTAAACACTGCTGCGTGGCCATCAACTATGAACTATCAACATAAATTTTACTTACTTCCAATACATTTCTTCTTGGTTTTCCGGTTAAAGTTGGAGATGGGCAAATCCTGCTGCGTTGTTTTCGTAACAATCATAACTCGGCTAGTATTGGTGGTGCCTCTAAAGAGTTATTTCACTTGTGTCGAATCACAAACACATGCTGGAAAATATTGGCATCTAGAAACTATGGGGCTCAAAGGTGTTTCGAAGAACCAGGAGTTGGCCTATGGAACTGATTTGCTTTGCGAAAAAAGTGCCGTTGATGTTAAAGCGAAGTCAGCGGTGCTACTGTTTCAAGCGTAGTTGATGAACGCTCAGGAATGATTTCGGAAAAAAGAATCAGAACCGAGAGATGCGCCGGTGATCTTTTGTCGACCGACGTAATCAAAAGTGCGACGACTTTGGTTGTGTTAGTTCATGGCGGATTAGCGGACCGGAACATTTTCCGGCTGAGGAGTAAAGCATCGACTCAAGAGACACCATTCAAACAATGCTACACAATGGCCGATCACTTAAGAGAAAAAGACCCGGAAATGTGTCTCATGACCCCCGCTAAATGTATCTTTGAACTTGAAAACAATGTGAGCCAAGTCTTGATTGATAGAAATGTTATTTCGGATTTCGGAAACGCAACTTCGCCTTTGAATCGGATAATTCCACTTTGCCCCATCCAGCCACGAAAAGCAGTATCGTACTTTCCCACAAGTTCACACTGAGTTTGGATATGGACATGAGTTTTGCATGGCTATACAAGTTCACAAGTAGTTTCCCTAGTTTCGGGAATCCAGTAGAAACTTTTGATATTTTAATCGGTTGTAAATGCAGATAGTCTCGATGCTTCAAGTCTCATTGCCATCTAGCGAAATGAAGAGTCTTTTAAAAGGATTGTGATTCAAATTTTGGACCGCGACACGAATATTTTCCCAAGGGTTGCATTCCTGTAGATCTTAACCGTAGAATTTTTCATGTGTTGGTCAAAATTGAATCTCATTTTTCAAGTAACGATGTTTCTGTGCAGCTGCCAACTGTTCCGCTTTGCCTGGAAAGGATTGCCATGACTTGGAGAGAAGTACGAGAGTGTACACGGATAAAAGTTACAAAAGTAAAAGAAATCAGTCATTCGATGCGAAGCAGAAATAAGGTTTAGGAGACCTGAGGCCAAGCATCGAATCTCCGTGACGTTTCGCAACGTTCTGCGAGGTTATCAACGGTTATGCAAGACTTACAACAAAAGTTACACACACGTCCATGGTACACAAGTTGTAGAAACGTCTTCATGCTGAACGCACTTAATGAGAGGAACTTCCTGCGAACACTGGGTCAGTACTCATTCACTCAGTTCATGACGCTTATTCCACTGACCTGGTCGCTTATGGTGTCAGTGACGGAAAGTGAAGCCGAATTCGTGCACAACAAATATTCTCTTGGATTCCATAATATGGACAAAGAAATAGCATGCCAATTTATCGGTGAAGACGCGAGTGGACAGTGAAATAAGAGCCAACAACACCAGAATGCCACCGTCGCTAATTGCTTCTATCTTGACCGGATATAACAATCAACGGGCGAACGGGGTGAAATGCATCAACAAAATTCAGCTGGTTCCGCAATGTGTTTCCTGTGTACATGAATCTGAAGCGACAGAAAACCACACAAATTCTGCTCCAGCAGTGAAAGAAGCATCGTGTGGTGGTTGCGAAACAAGTGTAACATCTGGTATCCGCGACAAAATGAATCCCAGTCCCAGCTCGTCCTCATCTTCTGAAGCTTCATGTATTCAGATTCCCGAATCGGACGTGCCCAAAGATTGGCACAACTTTTCTCTCCAGCGTCCTGCGCTTGAAACAAAATCAAAATCACAAGTGGCCCAAGTGGTCGTGTTGGAAGAAGATTCAAACAAAACCGGGGAAAGCTGTTCAAGGACTCTTGGAAAAATCCAGCACGATGAGAAATCCCTACAGCGGAACCAGACGAAGAACCTTGTTTATTACATGTACGGCTTGATTTTGTTCGGGCTCATGATTCTCGCCTGGCTAATAAGTCAGTGTTACCGACTTGTCGCTCATGGGGTCCTTCGGGCGGTGTATAGCGGCAAGATTTGGATCATGGAGGATCCCCTCGATACCATTTGGGCATACGAGACGCCATTTTCAAGTTCCAATATTGTCTTTCTTCTGCGCTGCAAAGGCACTCCCGACCTCAATCGCCTCATAGATGACTTTGAGCGAAAAGTCATAAATTATCGGGCATTAGGTGCCGGCGCTGATAACAGGTACAGCTCTTCCATCAAGAAGCGCTCGCCCTACAACAAGCTTCAGTTGATCGTCCGACAGAAGCTCGGCTTCTACTGTTGGCAACGCGATGACAACTTCAACGTTCGAAACCATTTCTACATGGAAAAAGTAATGGACGAGTGTTCGTACGTGGAGCAAAGAATCCAAACAGTGTCAGAAAGTTACCTCGAGTCTCGACTTGACCAGCGGAAGCCGCAGTGGGAGTTTCGTGTGATTGCTCCGGTGGGAGGAACAGAGTCCAGCTGTTCTGACTATGCCATTGTTTTCTGTGTCCATCACAGTTACGGAGACGGCTTGTCTTGGATGCAAATGTTGACTCAGTGCCTTGCAGATGAAAGCGTTCCGCTGGCCATCAATCCTTTACTGAGTCCCCGCAAACAGAAAGCGGCTGCAGAAGAAAGCGCGTATAATGAAAAACTGAACTGGGTGGCAGGGATGTGTAAAAGTGTTTGGAATTCGGGGGTTGCAGTGGCGTTGGTGCCACATGTGTTAGCGTCGCAAATGGTGGACATGCTTTGTGAAAAACACGACTTTCACGGCGAATTCAATGCCTCTCCAAAAAGCTGCAAATGGCTAGGCAAATGCATTTCTCTCTCCAAATTGAAACAAGCCCAGAAAAACTGCAGTTCCATCAGCAATGAATCTGTGTGTTTTACTGCCACCGTCCTCAGCGGTGTGACGGCAGCGTTTCGAAGAACTCTGAGAGGCATTCAAGCTCAAGTTCCATTCCAAGTGCTGGCTGGCATCCCCTACGCCGACCTGCCGTACAATGGCTTGGAGCCTGTAAACAAGTTTACAATGGCACTTTGTCCTTTGCCGACGAGAATCACTCAAAACGACCTGTTCCAGCTGACGGAAGTGAACAGGAGCATAAAAAAGGCTTCTAGTGAAAAAGTGCTTGAGGCAACAAGGATATTTACTGGGATTTGTGGCTCCCTCGTCGGGCCCTTGATGAAGCTCAGCGTCCGACAAGCAGCCCGTTGTAGCATAGCAGTATCCAATTTGCCTGGACCAAAAGGCCAAATGAGCTTATGCGGTGGTCACCAAGTGACCGAATTGGTCCTCATTCCTCCGCTCAAGTACCGGACAGGAGCCATCGTCGGAGTCGTCACTTATGATGACAATCTTCATATATCTGTTTCCGCGGACACTAAAATAACAGCGAAACATGGCAACTTTGCAGCTACGTTCTTGCAATACTTGGAACAAGATTTGCTCAGTATTATTCAAGGGGGAAGTAATCAAGACGTGCATGGATGATTTGTAGCTCTTCTTCCAGCGACTGACCATAAATATATCGTTTAGACTCTGCTTTGCTTACCGTGCCCTATGTACTTTAGTTTGGATTTTAATACCCAATAAGTTTATTTGTAGACTGGTGTTATCCGCTGTCCTTCTTCTGTGTACTGTGTACTTGGAAAGTGTAACATAACCTTGGATCTCGGAAGGTCACTCATCAGCTATACAACAAATATGTTTACTAGTTTACTTTATTTCCAGTAACAGCAAGTGCATTCTGGATAATTCTATTCTGTGTATTTATACCTTGAAACATAATTAAGCCTGCTTTTAGAAATCACGAGTGGGATTGTATATTTATAGCCTCGGAATTCGAAATAGTGTTAACAGCTTCCTATTTATATACGCATATAATTATCCATGTTGTTTTGTACTAAAGAGTAACAAGTACCTTTGTAATAAAATGTCGCATGTACTCCAAGTCCAGCTTCATTTACGATTACCATCATTTTATCAGTGTCACATTTAGTCAGTTGGTGATTACTTGCAAAATACATGGACAGCAACCGGAAGATAAATGCTTTAAATGAGAGAAACCTGAAATTGATAAAGTACAAAGTGATGACTTGAAGAATGCGGTTTCGTGGAGGCGGGAAAAGTTCATTTCTTTCTTTTTTAACAATTTTGGAGGTCGTGTCCCACGGGGCCATTCTTGGCAGTAGGACGCGTGAATGGCCTGAGTGCTTAATGAAGCTTAGCGGAGAAAAGAAACAGTATGGGTCCATTCCAACTTTCAAGCGAGACCAAGAATATCCAAATGAAATTAAAATGGTAAGAGTACTTTTACGCCCAAGATTAACCCCAGCTCTGCACGTGGTTCCTGAATCAGCAAGAAACCATTAATCCAAGTAGCTGGCTTACGTAATGAACGACTAAACATCACAAGAATGTTGAACAATCCTGCACGTGTGAAAGAGTACTTTGATTCAAAAAATCTTGACGGATCTCACACAAATTTTTTGCACAGGTGGGTCTTTGAAACGTTCCTGGAGCATATTCGCATAATATTGAGTAAGGCAGTAAACGGGCTACTTTTTATCCAATGCAACGAGTTCAAATTCCATCATTTACTCGGCTACTCTTTGTTTGCCCTGCCCTTGATGAAGGCTTAAGGTTGCATTTGATTCTAAAAAAGTCGTAACATTAAAAGCAGGCTTTCAAGTACACGCAACGTGTACTTGAATTGTATTTTGACGGCAAAATTACCTTGGATTTAGAGAAAATGTGTATTTTTGGACAGTAACTACGACGTGACTTACAAGGTCGATAGACGGAGAACATGTGGATCAAGTACCTGGACATGATGAATCGGTGGCTTCTTCCCTTGTCAATGACGACTCTTGCTCGTCTTCAAGGGTGCGACCCCCTCCTGCATCAGCGTATTTATATCAAACAATTTCCGTATTGTCCAGGGAGCGGCTACCCAATAATGATAAGCCCTCGTCTTTCACCTTTGTTCAACAGAAGAAGAGCACAAGGAAATTTGATTGACGTCGTCTATTATACATAATCCTGTGGGCCATCAACTGGAGTGAGTCTAGCAAGTGACCATGGACGACAGCGAAGGAGGCGACTTTTGCTCATCCCAAATCCATTGACATGGACAAACAAGGGAAAACATCCGCCACTTGACGTTTGACTACCTGAACAGTGGGCTGTGACGCTTTTCCTCCTCAAATTCTAAATATCTGACCAAATCCGCTATGGATTTGCAGAAATAGCAATTATTTTATAAATTTGACGTCATCGCAGAGCAAATATCCGCAATCGCTTTAGACTCTGCAAATCAAAGTTAAAATGGGTTCCAGTGACGGTGAACTCGATAACAATAAGAACGTGAACATTGTGAATTCAGCTGTGGTTACTGTCGACGACTTCAAAGAAGACAAGCACAAGAGCAGCGTTTCCCGCCCTACCTCAAGTCATGGCGCTGTCAACAAGGAGGAACGAACATTTTGGCGAACCGGCTTTTATTACATCTACGCAGGCGCCGTCTTGACAGCCGTTGTCCTCACGTTCCTTTTGTCCATGGTAGTTCGGAGTGTAGTCAGGCTGATTCTTTTGATCAAGTACGGCCGCAGGTGTGAATTGGTCCAAGACCGCAACGGAGCCGTTTGGGGTTACGACTGGACTCACTCTAGTGCCAACATTTGCTTCGTATTTCGCTGCAAAGGCTTCCCGGATCTGGAGCAAATGATGGAAACTTTCCAGCACAGAGTACTGGACCTGGGAACCGGCGGTGAGGGGAATCAGAAAAGCAGCGAAAGCGGGGTGCCGAAAACAGCAAAAAAGACCAGAGGTCCGTACCACAGGTTGCGCTGCAGCCTGCGAATCAAATACTTGTTTCACTGCTGGGACGAAGACCAAAGTTTCGACTTGAGGAACCACTTCAAGCTGGAAAGTTTGCCGAGAGGGAAAGAAGACGAAAGAGTGCGGGAGTTGTGCGAGGGTCACCTGGAGAAAGCTCTGGACAGCAACCGTCCACAATGGGAGTTTCGGGTAATTCGTCCTACGGTCGACGAAGGAGGATCTGAAGAAGAACTGGAGGAAAGCAGCGGATATGTCATCGTCTTCACGGTTCATCACCTCTACGGAGACGGCATTTCCTGGATGCAGATGTTCACCAAGTGCCTTGCTGACGAAATCGCCATTCTTCCCGTCGACCCCATGAGGAAGCCCAAGGGGAAGGTGAAAGAGCTGACAGGATTCCAGAAGGTCAAAAAGTGGATTCGAGTAGTCACCTTTCGAATCGTCACGGCCATTGTGATGCCTCCCATGTGCTTAGCTCAGTTGGTCGATATGATATACGAAAAGCGAAATCGCGAGTGTTGCCGGCAGCTGAAAGACTCCTCCAGTCCGTCCACACTGACCGAAGGAAAAGTCCGGGTGAAACGTTGCCGTCTGGCTACATGTCGCGTCCCGTTGACGAGTCTCAAGTCCCTGCAGCGGAAATACAACGACGCCAAGCCCAAAGAAGAAAAGCCATTACTGTTTACTTCGATGCTCATGTCTGCAACATCGAATGCCTTCTACCGGTCCCTTAAGAAGCTGGAAGGAAGACTTCCGCGGCAGATCATCACCGGATGTCCCTATGCTCTCTACCCCTATAAGAGTCTCAAGCCGCAAAACAACTTCGTTCTCACCATTGCCCGCTTCCGCTCATCCGTCGCGTCCGGAGGAATACAACAGTTGCATGCCTTGAACAACATTGTGAAGAAGAGCTCAACAAAACGCCGAATTGCAGTTAACCGGATGGCGATCTACATGGGAGGTTCAATGCCGATTCCCTTGATGAAAATAGCCATCAACTTGACTTGTCGCTGCTCCATCGGCCTATCCAATTTGCCCGGTCCTACCAAAGCCTTCTCCATCTTCGGCTCCGAAGTCACCAACTTCAACTTCTTCCCGCCAATCAAGTTCCGCAACTCGGTCATCGTCGGTGTCCTCACCTACAATGGCACACTTCACGCTTCCGTCTCAGTCGATGCTCACGCCTTGCCGCAAGCCGGTCTTCCTTCCGAAATCATGCAAAGTATGGAAGAGGAACTCGCCGAGATGGTCGCAGTTGAGCCCCGACGCGATCTGTACCCTTCGACCGGTTTGGACAAAGAATTGAATGTAGAGCAAGTCTGAAGAATTTTTAGTCTTAGGTAAGTTCTTGCGTCCTACTTGTGCATATATATTTGCGTATATATTTATTTTGTTTGATTGAGCTATATTAACACCTGTTTGGCATTGACTTTACTTAGGTGGGAGCGTTTCAAGTCGTCGTCGTCAGTTGAGCAGTCATGCAGGAGATCATTTTTTGTTTCACAATTCATCACCAAACCTTCAATGGCGTCCAACAATGTAAGTACCTTAACTGACAATTGCATTATCAGATTTGTTGCCACTGAATGAGACTTTAACGCCTTCAATGATTCTTGTCCAGGTTTGAGCGCAATCTTCGATTTGACGAGACATTTTGCGTGTCGATTACCAAGTTTAGCTGCCCAGTTTAACACTGCCCATCAACTTTGACGAAGGAGTTGGTCCAGTTGGCCGTCTTCTGTCCTGTTGAGTCCCAACGTTAAATACAGTAGAATAGTTCAGTGATTAGTTTTTACACTTTGACATATCATCGCAGCAGTTTCATGAACATTTGAGGCTCTTTCCGATTTTGACACTAGGGAGTATCGTAATTACGTAATTTGGAAATGTAGCGCCAGGAACCTGTACATGTTGCATGCATGTGTATCGTATAACGTATCGTAGTTTGTAAATTTCATTTATTTGTAGCGTTCGCATCCAAGTATTTATATTCATATTGAGAGGTCATCAAAATATCTTGCAAATGACAACAAGGACTGGTCTTGTTTCCGTGCTCGCAGTAGATCAGCATTACGTCATGCTGTAATCAGTAGTACATTTTTGGTTGTAAAAAAGGTAATTAAACTGTATTTACATCCGTGATTTGAACAAGTGATTTCTTTGCATTAAAAATGTGTGGTACGTGTATGTAGATTATCCTTGCTACAAAATATATGCAATAGCCATTTAATTATAGTACACTCATTGTTCATTTGTTTGTTTGTGTTTGTATACACTGTTGGCTACCTCAACAACATTTTTGCCGTTCCCGATAGTTAAGTAGCGTGAACTGCATATTATATTTATCTCGCAACTTGTTCTCACTTCTGTCGTTTGCCCAAGATACAACATTCTTAAGTTATATAACAATGCTAATTTACGTTCTCATACACGCCATAATCCACACTGCCAGTTAGTTCATTCGAGATTGGAGATTACTAACCCAAAACCGATTCATGAGGGAAAGGATTACAAATTGTTGATCTACATTGCGCTTCATATAATTTTGGAACGGTCAAGAGAAACAGAAGCACAATCAGTAAGTCCTATTCCTGGTTATCATTATCAAATTCTGTCAGCAGTCAGTAAATCAGTTTGAGTAGCCGGTAGAGCAGAGCATTGGTCACGGACTACAAGTCAAGGCTAAATTTGTAAGACAGCTTCGCTATCTGAAGCACTCATAATGTGTCTTCTTCTTTGCTGACTACTAACGGGCAAGGTGTCAGGTGATGGAATCACGTACAAAAGTCAATTCCATGTCTATAAATTATCTTAGATTAGCGACTGATGATGTGGACCCCATCCTCCAAGGAGCCGAATTCTTTTTCGCCTTTCCTCTTCCTTGATAAAACCAGGAATTCGCAGCCGTTGAACAGGTAGACGAAGAACACGGCCCAGCCCATGTAGAACGAGAAACCTGCAAGACACCGAAACAATCAACCTGGGTTTCGTTGAATGCCATGCAATAATGTACCGCTCCTTTGTTGCAACGGTCTAATGAATAGTTTTAGTACCGGCAGGTTACATGGACAATTAATGGTTGCCTTGACACTTTAACGCATGCGTTGCACAGTTAGAAAATTGTATGAAAACTACATAATATGAGGTTATTTGAGAGGTCGGAATCTGAAGGTACCGTGTCGAACAGTGGAGCCTTTGGGATGATTGAACGGCACGTTCCGCTCTTCGTAATTGACCCAGGTGACTGTCGCTTCCAGCACAACTAGAATCGCTAGAGCTAAAATTCGAGAACATCATTTATTATTGGTCGCTGTAAATAACTCAGGGTTATGAATGACGGTCATTCAACGATTGGCAGGCCATGATCAGATCATGCCTACGTTTGCGTTACACGAGCGTCACTGAGTGAGAAATAATTGCAGGTCTAGCTGAAGTTCGCTTAACAACTATGACTCACTTGTTATGAAGTAGAGGCCAGAAGCTAGCCGCTTATACATGTATCTGGAGTTCTTGAATGTATAGAAAGCTGAGAAGCAAGACAGGATCATCGTGAGGAGACTTGTGGCCGCGAATATCGTCACGGTTCTCGTATAATCTGGAAACCGAAGTAATTACATAGTCGCATACCCATTCGCTGTGGATCATCCACTAAGTAAAAGTATATAAATCGTGGCGAAAAACTATTTCAGGACTAGCAAGCATTCGAAGCGCTTCTGAACGGGGTCGAGCGGTCGACTTGAGTCAGTAGAAAGAACGGGGTTCCTCACCCAAATTTTTGTTTGGGCCAACAATAGTCTATGTCGCTTTTAACTCGACCCTCCCAACAGTACAGAAGGAAATTTGGACTCCTTACATAACATGGACGCATTAGTGGGGCACAACGGCTGGTTGGTGACTGGAGATTTGCGTCAGCGATTGTAGCAAACAAATGATCGATAAGCAATACGACTCGACTGCTCGTTCCCCGACGCGAAAAAGGCAAATCGAATGAAACGCTGGACTACATCGAGCGTAGTATGAAATTAAGTAATACGATAAAATCTTTCCTCTTTTCTTACCAATCACGTGCTTATCCAATGCTGGATCTCGAACGACCTGATCGCGGTCGGCAAAAAGCGTGTGCGGCTTGCACCAGGCTACAAATACACAAAATCCATATCACAAATAGCTTTTGTATGTCCTCAGTCCACTAATAACGTATTATAAACAATGGCCATAAACAGTGGCCAGAAATGCTCCAGCTAGTGCTTTTTCATGGATCACGTGAATTCCGTGTGGCAAGCACTTGCAGCGAGTAATCAAGTTGATCAAAATCTGACAGAAGCAAAGTAAAACACTTGCTTACTTTCATCTGTTCCGTTTAGTCGAACAGTCCTACAAGTTCTCCATAAGCCGGTGTGGCTGGAGACAAACACTTTGGTATTTGAACTTGCAGCGTTTTGAAGGGTCTCTGATTTTGGGTCGACAGTAACCTGAAACCTGGACAAGGGAAACAAATCACATATTGAATTCGGCCAGTTTATCAAAAAAATTGAAGCGCATCACAGTTACTCCAAGAAGAATCTCACCAGAAATCCGTACTGACAGCGATTATCCAGACTAAAGAGGAAATGACAGCAAGGCACGAAGAGATAAACATGAGCTTCTTTTCGCAGCGAATTTGGCGAATAAGAGCTTCGCGCTTTTCCCTGGCATGCGCTACCAGTTCAGCTCGCCTTTGTCTTTCCCTGTCGGACAAATGATGTTGGCTGGACTTGCTGGTGGACTTGGAGCGAGTGTGGTGGGACTTGAGCGACGGTGGCACCATCGACCATTCGCTCACTGGCGTGTTGAACATGGATGACTTTTTGCTGTCGTCCCTGCCTCCAGGTGGATCCGCCTTTGGATTTCCCACGTGCAAGTATCGGATCATTAAACAATCTCTTTTCTCCCGCCGAATGCCATATCCTAATGAATATTCTGTGCAAAAAAGAAGAATAACGCTTACCGCGGCAGCGACATGCGCTGCGTACTTTATGGAGGCCATTCTGCTGCGCCGGGGCTACTTTTGTTGCCTTTGGTCCGAGATCAACTATAAGCGTTTGATGTCAACTCAACCTTGACCATGCATACTTTTAGTCTTTGAAATAACTGAATTTTGGAATTTGGAACTAGTCAAAACTTGTGCGGTTGGATGGGATCACTTGATTGTCCAGTAGGTTGCTGGAGGGAAATCCTCAAATCGGCAACAGACTGGAGTTAATTGTTTGATTTTGCTCTCGATTAGAAGAAAGTTGGAAGCCTTTTAGTTTGTTTTGTTTACATGTAAAGAGGGCTGTGGCACGTAGCGCTAGCCAAAGACCACACGCAAACGCTAGTGCTAGTCTAACTCTAAAGAGCTACACGCTACAGGACCGTGCCACTAAATGGTTATACGGTTACAATCCGGCTTCAAGCAGAAAACTGAAGAACATTAAACTTTCATGAATGTTCAAAAAAATTCAAGCGTACGAGGAGCAACAAGATGCATTTACCCGGTTTTGCAAGTTTCTAAATTTAGAAAATTGTCTTCTAGCTGCAAGTTATGCTGTAAAGAAGCTGGCTGAATGTTTGTACTAGCAAATATCCGATCCGACTAAAATCAACTCACTCACAACACAAGCCGTGGCAATTCGGCAAAGATTCTTCTTCTTACCGACTCAAAGACTTGCTTTCCTGCTTCCAATGAACTTTCACTTCATTTGGAGCTCATCACGTTATCTTATTCGCAAGATGAGTTTGCCCAACAAGCTTGCCGATATGTATCGTCGATTGCCATAATTATTGTTCCTGCTCTTATATAATCTGAAATGGGCAAATCAGATTTTTTGGTTTGGTTGCCTTATCGTTCCAAATCAGTCAGATGGCCGCAAAGTTTCTTCGCAATCCATTTCGATACTCATTTCCATGACTAAACAAAGTTGTTACACGAGAATCAAATTTATTGCTGGTGTAGGTTTTTGAGAAACTTGTGACGTGAGCAGATGGGAGTACATGCATATTTTTGTCTATTAGAAATATTAAATATTGTGGAAACTTAACGAACACTTTGAGCAAATGCTCGCTCGCTCACCTGTAGTAGTTTTGTTAACTCTTTGGTTGCTCAACGCAACACGACATTCATGCTCATGTCGTAAGGGAAACCAGTCACACTCACGGTCCGCTCATCCCTCGCTGCACACGGCTTCCGGAGTAATTTCGCAAATGTCTTGGTCACAAAGTAATAGCAAAGGCCTTTTCGAAACAAGCGATATAATTACAATATTACATTCTTCCTTTGTTTCTCGTAAAGTTTGGCACTAGGTACGGTAACGGTACAATATTTTGGTTCGAACACTACATCCTACAATACATGGAAATCTCTTTTAGCTCAGAATTGAGATTCAGTTCATTAGTAAACGCTCTGATATCCTTTCAAGTACATCCAACATTCACTGTCAATCTTTCGTAGAAGCATTTCATACCCTTAAGTAAGACCTGACAATTTTTGTAGAAACCGCACTGCCCATTTGACAGTTTATCGGCGTCATGTTAGTAAAGGTATGCGAATATCGCGGATTGTATATACCTGCGATACCAAGTTTTTTGCACAACAACAAAGCAAAAAATCCCATAAAAATATTTGTGTAAGCTATTCATTAATACAATGCGAACAGGTTATGGTTGAAGACTGCCCAGTTTCTAATGAAGGGCAAAAATGCCGATAGTAGGAATCGGTTTGATTGAATGTGGTTCCTTTGTTTTAGCAAATAGTTAAGCAGCTCTCAGCTAAAAAATTCCAGTTGTCTGGTCAAATAATTTGTACGACTATACACAATTAATAATAGTTCGTTGGTAGATTTGACGGTAATTTCCTACAGGCTCTGATTCCAAAAACATTGTACTCAAGTTCCAAAAGTCCAAAGTTAAACATTGTTTTCTTTTCTCGCAGAGCCAAAGCTCTCCATGGCGGAAGTCGACGGCTGTTGTTTGTTCTTTGTCCGAATCGTCCCGTAAACATTGTTTCTGTCAATAGTTGTGATTGTGACCTCTGAGCTGATGTATGCCTGCGGCGGAAGTGAAGGGTCACACGAGTGGGCATTGTTAGGTGCCGCTGAGACTGCTGAATGCGCTGAAGTGGCAACGACTGGTGGTGGAGGAAGAAGAGCGATGCCGTTGCTAGGTCCATTGCTGGGAGGCATTCCGTAAGAAACTGCTGAGGCCATGCCCCCACGCGTATGCCGATCCAAGGTCGCGTTTCTGGCCTGAATGGTCAGGTCGATGTGTTCGTTGTTGAAGTCTGTGCAGACGTCAGGGTGGGGAGGTTGAAGCATGAAATTTTGTTGTTGGTGGAACTTGTACATGGGTCCAGCATTCATGAGGGCGCAGGACGCTGCTGCCTGCTGGTGGTACATGTGCTGCAAGTGGTTATTTGTAGGAAGCGTGTGGAAGTTGTTCCGCTGTTGACTTAGATGGTGATGTCCATGGTTGTGGTTGTATTGCAACGTGTGATTTTGTACGTGCCCTTGTGTTACGTACTGGGTTTGACTAGCTGGAGGAACAACCGCCGGACCCGCAGGCTGGCTGCTGGATGTCACCGCCGTGTCTGGAGGCTCCTGCCGACGAAACGTGATCACGTACTGACTAGGGCGGGGAGGAAACTTGCGGAAGTAAGCCGCCATGTCAAACAGAGCTGCTAATTCGGACAAACTGAAGGCAAGCAAAAAGAGGTAGAAGGAAGAGCCGTATTTGTAGTGGTAGAAGGATGTAAGCCTCTGCTGGCGGTGGCTGTACGGCATGTTTGCCTCGAACTCTGACCCAATCTGAGTGACAAACGTTAGCAGAGCAGTAGCTTGACAAAGACCTGAAAGATTTAAATTTCTCACTCAGGCACATACAATTTTAGGGTTGGGGAAATGCGCAATGACATTTACTGGAATTGTCGACGTACCTGCCAATATCAGCATGCTTGCTTCAATGATTTTCTTGTTCTTCTGACAGAAATGCCCAAAGGTGAGGCAAACGAAAGAAGCAGATGTGAAGACAACGGAAAGTCCAATAAATGGTAAAGTGAACCTGAAACCACCAAGAAATGAGTAAAATCTAGAAGCTTTCGACACAATAATTCTGATCACGGTTAAGCTTACTTTAATTTTTCAACGCAATTAGCGATGAGCGCGGAGGGCATTTCAGGTCCCCTGTAAGATGGTCGCAGTTTGATAGGCCCAAAGTTGTACCAATCCAAATCGTGACATTTCGGTGGGTCGCTCCGATGACCGGTAGGGGAAGAGATTTGCAGACACATTTTAAAAAGACCGAATTTGGCTTTGATGAGTTGGGGTTTGGGTTCCTCGTAAGGTCGAAGTTTGTCAAGTTCGAGAGGATCTACTTGAGGCTCCTGAATTGACACCCAGTCAACTGTCAATACAGCCAACCATAGAACAGCCAGGGCGCCCACGCAACAAAGAGTTCCCAAGGCAGCCAAATGTTTGTAAGGTCTCTTCATTTTGGACACTTCATTGAGGTCAGACCTGCATAATCAAATTCCTAAGATTAGTTATTAGAATCCATTCGTTGGCAACTGTATATATAAGACGTAGACTTGCATGTGTGCTGTTTGAATGTGGGAACGCTGCCGTATTTTGAGTTTCTCCTTCAGTTCAGTAGTTCCGACGCGGACAGCTGCATTAGTAAAAATTGCAAATTCTACCGTTTCGGCGATTGTGTCAGAATTATGCGTTGGGAGAAGCACATAATGACCAGAACACAACTGTCACAGTGAACACTTAGAAGCCGGCAAGAGAGCTTTTTGAGTTGAAGCTAAACCTATGCAACTTTAGCTTTTCAAACTGTCGACAAAGATGTCAGAATTATCGGAGCGTTAATTGTGAAGCACGGATGTTGTGACGGGTGTTGGTCCCGAGCCGACCCAATGTTGTCCATCTAACAAGGAAATATAGTGAAAGCTGGGGTTGAACTTCACTTGTAGTAGAATTATTAATAAAGGAAATGCACAAGAGTAGCCAAACTTGATGTTTCCGTGGAGAAAACTGTGATAATGATGAAGTCGGTTCAAGTTGACAGAAGATTCGAAGACACTGAGAGCAAAAATGTCAAAAGTGCATTGGCTGTCAAGAGTTGGGAAGAGATAGTTGTTGGTGGCAGAATGTTGTGGGCCGGTGAGGGAAATGTGTATTGGGATGACGCGAACACTGGCACTAGACGAGGACGAGATGCGGCTCGAAGCCTAAAGAAAGCAGCTAGTTTTCTCCGGGTTGCGAGCATGTAAGCATACGAGTATCACATGATATAGAGCTGACGGAGGCGATTCATGAGCAGGTCGCAGCCCTGCCTTTGTATGCAACCACACATGACTGAATTACTGCTGCTGGAAAAGAGTGCACTGCATCCAGAATCCAGTCTATCGACTCGACTGAATGAGTCCGCCACATCTCTCTCTGCCTCCTGCCTTTTCACTACAGTCAGGGCTGTGCATACACTTCGACGACGTATCGACGCGACGGTCACTTTCTCCCGCCTTTGCTTTCCCGGTCTATCTTGTGGCGAGCCGGCGGCTTTAGAAAAGCTGCATTGCATACTGACTGAGACTGAATACACACGGAATGAGTATCCAGAGACGACGGGTTGTTCATACCCTTGATGAACGCAGTACACATAGTAAGTATGCATGAAGCTGCATTTCTCTGCCAGCTTTCGGGCTTTCTCATTTCCCGCTCCACGTAGCAGACTGCAAGGGGACTCACTCAGTCAGTCAGGGGGGAAGAGAACAACTTTTACGTTTGATTGCCGTCCAGCCTGAAAGGCAAAAGGGGAAAATCCAGTGAGTCATCTTTTTCGAACGGCCGCAAACCCCCTTGAGTGTAGCTCACATAGTCAGTTCACAGCCTTTTACCTTTTTAGTGAAAGAGAACGTGACAATTAAACAGGCTGTCAGAGTATGAATCCGCGTCACTTGGATGGATCAGCAGCAACCAAGGGACTTTCTCGATTTGCACCAGAATTCAATATCAGCTGTAATTCTATCTCTTCTCCAACAGCCCCTCAGTACCCTTATGTAACCCGTCCAGCAACATTTTTTTAATCAGTATATTCCATTGACACCTCTATAGCCTCTCCAAACACACAACAACGGTTTTACAATATTTCAACATTTGTTTTCGCACCTTTGCACGAAATCTTCGTAGCCTGGCCTCGCATCTAGTAGATTACTGACTTGCTTCTGGCTGACTTGATTAGCTGGTGACCAAAATCACACTGCACCAAGCATTTCGCCCACCATTCTTGCAAATCCTATTGCTAGAGCACAAAATATTCGCTCATTTATTGCAAAAGTGTAATATCTTTCTTATGAACCTTACCTTTAACATTTCCAAAAGCATACAATTCAAGAGTATGCAATTTATTAAGTGTCTTTATGTTACGCTCTTGTTAACTTAGGCCCGATAACTTGCATTCGCAATTACCATGGACAAGAGACATTAAACTCCTTGATATATTTAATTTAATATTTGGCAATCAAGAAACACAAAATATTCATCAATTATATACTGTACATATGCTTTTTTCCTGGATCTCTAAAAACTAATGCTACTTCACGACTGTTACAACAAACCTCTTTTAGCTGCCTCATAGTCACGAAAAATGGCTCAAACAAAATCGAAGTGTACAATACATATTCACGTAAACGGCTTATAATGCAAATTATATTGATTGCATGATTAAATGTTCATAATGAATTTTTTAGAGTTATTTTTAAGCCAAAATGGAAGCAGACCGCCATGCGGAAGATTATTTACATGGAATCGGTGGATCTTCACCCCACAAGTCATTCCATGGACCATAAATGTTTCCACTCTGCTTCGACTTGTAACTGCTTCGGCCACTTTTGTTTGTATTTTGAGTATTTACTTCTGCTCTTGACCCTTTTGGTCGCTGATTGCTCTTTAGTTGAGGCAAAGGTCTATGTTGCATGTGGAAAGATTCTCTTTGATTCGTCGAGCTTTTGCTCCTGGATGTAGTGTGAGACCTCGAATTTCGATGGTATTGGGCCATGGAGTCCTCCGTGCTCAAAATTGCCGAATCCGTTCTTCCTACTTTCATTGAAGGCTGCAGGGTTCCATGATTGCTATGATCCCGATGACGGCAAGTCGATGGCTTAGCAGCAAAATGTTTCGAATCTTCCGAGTTCCACTGGTGCCTGCACGAAGCGGCCAAATCCTCCCGAGTGAAGCAATCAGAATTTTCTAGATCAGCTCGTACCAAAGATTTCGTAGGGTGGCTATTATTGCGACGGTCATGAAGTTGACTGCCAAATCCAGCCGACTGCGGATCAGACGAACTGGCATTGCGGTGCTTCTTCTGTGACGAATAAGAACTATAAGAAGTCCCATTTCTGTTTTCGTGTCTTTCATCAACAATTTGTCTTGTGTTCGTCCTAGGTAGAAAGCTCTTTGTCGTCAGTGATGACGTTTGTAACTCAGGTCCTTGGTCGCTGAACCCGCTGGCGCTGTCTGAATCGTTGTCCTCATAGATAGTAACAGTGTCCTCGTCATCGAATTCAAGAACCTCTTCGTCCACAGCGTACTCTTTACCTGGTCTTCCCTGCTGTTGAATACACAAAAATTAACATGTGAATATTTAAGAACAACAATGATCAAGAGCAGTATAAATTGGCCCACTTACCTGGTAATTCACAGCTTCTGAATTTATGCTCTCGACCGGCCTTCGCTGTCTTTCGAATGATCCTGATTTTGTCGAATGTTTAGTTGCGCTATTCCTCCTCATACCATTCCTAGTAGCATCGGACGGAACCTCAGAATTTACGGGGTGAATTTGGTTGGAAACGGGAACAATTGGTTCTTCGACATCTGCATACGACGGGTGAAGTTCTTCGTTGAAAAGACGCTCCGAAGCCTTTGTAGTCGAGCGAGACTCATTGCGTGGGCGGTGGCTGGATTCATGTTCATATCCACTTGCAGTTCGATAGTTGCGGGATGATCGTTGGGAACCTTTGTGCTTAGCGTGATCTCTGATGACAATGCAACTTTCGGTGTCTTTCCCGTGTTCCAAGTCTCCAGTGGTTGAGTAGGCGAGATTCTGTAGGCTGCTCGTGGTACTGGTCGCTTTATTGTCTAGCTGGACCTGCGATTTCCTTTTTTCAACTTTTGCAGCTAATGCAGGCGGAAATGGAGGCAGCGGCGGAGGCGTTGAAGACGACCTACGAACCTGCTGTTCGCCTGTGCGGATCGTGTCATTCTTGATTGAAACTTGGGAAGCAGCTTTAGCATTTTTTGACCCACTTTCAACTCGAGAAGTGTCGTAATTAATGGCTCTCACGTCTTCGCAGTTGGTATCGATGAGAGACGCATGCGAGCGCCACAATTCTAACGAACTTGATGAACCGACATAAGAAATCGAATCCAACTGGTCGCTTGCACTTCTTCTCCAAATTAAGGATTTAGTCCTATGAAGGAACTTTTTTATTTTCCCTTCTGATTTGTCCGCTTTGAGTGTTCCTGTAGGTCTTCGCTGTAAAGCTGCTTGACGTTGCTCCGCACCAGGTATCAGCGTCTCATGGCTCAGGGCGTGCTCGAGGGAGTTTTGCAAGAACATTTTATCCGATACAAACGCTGGGCCTCTGGATACATTACTGAAGCTGTGAGACTTCCTCTTCACTCCAATTCCTCCAATTCCGAGACCACCAATCCTAATGGACTCGGATTTATGATAGCGCTCCATCAACCACGCTTCACTTGGTGCAGTAGACGTGGGTTCTTCTTTTGCGGGGCTGGGGTAGAAATCCGAGGGTTTTGTGGCACTACAGGGGATATAGATACGCAATGTTGTCAACATTTCTTTCAAGCCAAACTAACTAAACTACACATTTGGAAAAATCAGGATAATCAAGGGATCTTATGAGATCTAAAAGTTACCTTCGCAATAGGGTTGAATCATTGTCTGAGTAGTCTACTTCTGGTTGCAGTGCAGCAAAGCGCCTCTGAGCGTCATTGCTAAAACCGCTATCATCACTACTGTGGATAGAATCTGAAGCGGAAGCGACTGGTTTAACACCCCCGGTTGAGCTGTATTTTATATGGCAGCGGGTAATAGTTTTGTTGCTAACTATTTGGCTTGTTCTGGGGGTGTTCATCTCGGAAGGCACATCTAAAGGTTTCATTGGCAATGTTGAATTGTAGGGCACGAGATGATCACCTTTGTGGAATGCTGGAGTTGAGCAGCAAGAACTGTTGCTAGGTGGGGCGTAAATAGCAAATTCGCCTGGATCTTCAGTAACTGTTCGATTACTAAAGTTAGGCACTGAATTTGGTGTAGACTCTGAGCCAGCTGGGTTCCTATGAGCACCGTTCAAATGTGGAGGAACGCATTCCGAGGTGTAGGCTATAGGAAACCAACCAACCTTTTGCGTTCGTAAATTTTCTCCAAACTGCCAGCCTTTGGTCTTCTCACCTGCGTGAAACAAACGGACATTTGTTAGTCAAATATGTAGTGTTGCTTTTGTTTCGAATGAGATCATAAAGTGTAGGGTTACCAATCAAGCTAATGATGTCTCCGTCGCGGAAACCAAGCTGGCTGTCTCCTGATGGGGTATAACTATAAATAGCCCGCGCAAATGTGAAGTCGCCATCCTGGTTTGTACCTTCCGGGGTTTCCGGTTGCAGGGATTGTGGCTGCCCAGGAAATTGTGGGGAAACTTTTCTGTTAATTGGCGAACTACTGGTTGCAACCGCGAGGTCAGCTTCAGACTTGGCGCGAATGGTTTCGACTTGTCGCAAAAGTTTGGTTTCAACGGAGGCGTTTGATTGCGCCAGCATTTCTCCTGCCTCCAGTGACTTGGCTTTCTTCAGCTGGGAACTCATCGTGCCCTCTTGGCTACTTTCTTTCTTTTTCTGATTGCAAAATTCACAGTCGTCGTCGCTCATTTCATCCTCCTATTTAACACATGAACCATTAGAACGTGTTAGCATAGCTCGCAACCAACTGAGTCTCGTCGTCAGTCCAGCAGCTTACCTGGACAGATTTGAAGGTTGTTGAAGTGGTTTCAGGAAGAACGTCTCTTGTCTTGGCGACAGATTGCCACTTTTCCAGCTTGGCTTTTAGATGCGAGCTTCCGTTTTGAAAGAAATTGGCATAGTGCTTCGCCAATGATGCTTTTCTCTCCAGGATGAAGCCGTATCTTCGACGTTGATGGAGTAAAGCCTGTTGATCAAAAGGTTGACGTTACAAGTATGGAGTGGCAATGTTCGACACCATATGCATAATGCTTGCTTTGAACCATCGTGATTTTCTGAACACAATTTCAGAAGTAATCTAACAATTAGTTTGCAATTTGATGCTGAACGGCAAGATGTCACTTGATTAAATTGGAGTTTAAATGACATACGGACTTTTGGCAACAGATTTCAAGCATAGTTCATAGCTGAGTTGAAATGAGACTTGAGCATTGCTTTTGCCGACAAGTTGACCGCTCGACCGACGGATGGTTGAGCAGCCGATGAATAATTCCAACAAGGACCAGAACAAGTTGAATCATTTAAGTGAACGACCGGGCAATCAAGTCGATTCGCAACTCAGTCAGGACTCGGACCACCTGCAAGACTTGCTTCTTTCTTTCAGTCAGTTGAGCTCCATTCACTTGTTTCTGCCTGCCTAAGCTTACTCGCTAACTGAGTTGAGTTGGTGAGGCCGTACAGCTGCATCTTTGACCTACTCGCGACCGCACTGCTGACGACGACACGCCAATTCTCCACCTGATAATCGCATTCTTCTCGTTTGATTGCTTCAATGGAACATTGGTATGCACTTGGTCTCCAACTACAACACACGCGACTCGATGCCCGACTCGCCTCCTCAGAAACCTTACGAATCAACTCAACAAACCAGCTTTCAACTTGTAACGTCTATCAAAACTTTCATATTTCATCCACTCGATGCCTTACGACCTTCCTTGCCCAGCCGTCCTCTTCGCCACACAAGACAAATTTACTTAGCTCCGATCTTTTTCTTCTCCCCGATTTACACACAACAACCTGGCCGTTTCCGCTGGCAGTATTTTTTTATGTAACTGACATGTAGCTGATGGCGACTTACCTCTTGTAAAGATTTGTCAAAAAATGCATCAAGTTTCTCCTTTTCTTCCTCCATTATGCGCATGACCTGCGAACAAGCAATAAGGAATTTTTAGTTAAAGACCATAGCCCTTTGGACCTCAATCGTTGTCAGCAACTTTGCGTAAGGAAAGCCCTTACAACTTACTACTACTAACGTCATTTGACTTCATTTTATTACATGGCGATGAGCTACCAATTCCACCATTTCCAAAGATATCGGGAGTTGTACAGATAAACAGGTTTGAAATCCACTGTTGTTTTATTCAGGATTTTAAAGAAAGAAACGGCTCCTCTTGGCTGAACCCACAAATTGTTGGCTTTAAGTGTGAGCCATGCCAGGGACGGAGAAATGGGGGGTCAGTAAAGTTCATTACTGACCTTGAACTCGGATATCAGGCTTGCAAATCCAGCCAAATACATGTGCGAACAAATTGAAATTACGGGAAACAAGTACATATAAAAAACAGAAATAAATTATTTCTCTGCTGATACCTCCATAACCCATGGTTATGATCTGTCATTTCAGTTACTTGGAATTTGGCCTCAAATGGACTCACCTTGATTTCTTTATCCAGCGTCGCTGTTGATGCGTTGAACTTCTTGGGTCGCTTCTTGAGCTTCTTGACGTTCGCAGCAGCTTTGCCGTAAGCTTCGACTCGGCGTTTATGGCATGTCAGAAACTTCTTTTGCTCCGACTGAAATTCAGCAAAAACCTTGTTAGGAAACTCTAAAGCAGAACTGCCTCCAAAAGCCTATTTCAAGTTAAACAAACTTTAATTTCATTCAAATGTTGTTTGTATTGTAGACATGTTTGATTCCCGTTTGAGAACAGGTGAAATTGTATTTGAAGAAGAATGTGCGTAGATGGAAGGAAGGACAGTTTCGGAATAAAGAAGGGTGTGATTTACTTAAGCTGAATTTGAATCTACTATGTATTTATGTACCACTGCCCTTTCGCATTCTCAACGTATGCTGCGGCAATTAAGTAAAAAATGTTTGATTTTTCATTGATCGTGGGAAAGAGAAACTGACAAAGGCAGCGGATGATGAAGGATTTTCAAGTCATTTTTCATTAATCAAGGTCCGAAGCAGCTGCATGAGACAGTTGGAGAGTTTTGTTGTGAACGCGAAGGTGCAACGTTTAAACGTAAGGCGAAGGCCTTTAGTTTTAATAAAAGACAAGAAGAAGGAGTGAGCATAAGGCAACTTTCACTTTGGATCGACCGAGTGGTAGGGGCTTGCCGAATTGCGGATTAGCGCCTCGGGCAAAAGCGAAATTGTACACAGGTTTAATGGCTTTGCAAGGAATGTGAAAGAAGGATAGGCTGGTGAGCGCGCATATGTTTGGCTGCATGCGAATCTGTGGGAAGATGCCGAGCCGGACAGGAGGCGAGAGAAGAGTCGACTGCGAAACTACACGATACGAGGACGAGTGGGATAATAAACAATAATTACGTTGCGCCGATACCAAAGGGACGCCTATCTCCCTTCGTTTTTCTTCTCAATTGCACCAATTTGCATCGCACGAGACTTAAAACAAGAGAAAGGAGAAAATCGCAGCTGCAAATTGCCCACTGCAGACTCATTATCATCTTACCTGAATTACACGTGTGTCCTGCTCAAGGTTCGTCTCCAACGGAACAAGAAAGTCCACATAAAACGCTTTCAGCTGCAACACACCATCATAATTAATGACCAATTTTACCTTGTCCAAAACGCTCTGTATCAAAACACCGTTTGTTTCCTTTCCCTTTTAAGATAATAGCTTCAGTTCACTCTTACCGTATTCAGCTGGAGCGTGTGGATTTCTTTGAAGACTTCCGTGATTTGTGTAAGACATTCGCCTGCCAAAAACGATGCCCATTAACCAATAGTCATATGATTATATTCAAAGCTGAAAGCTGATTAGAAGAAAAGCCCAACAAATTGGGACAATTAAGGGAGAAATGACAATATTTAGAAAATTTATGTGGCTGAGCTATCGAAAATTTGCTGGACCGGATTTGATGAAGAAGAGAGCTTACCTATATCCGTGGATCCTCCTGCCGAATCTTGATGAGCTTGACGAGACACACGTACCAGAGAATCAAGGTACAGCGACGACGCTGCCGAGGCACCTGTCCATAGCAAGCAACAACGGAGGTCAAAACTAACAACGAATTGTCAACGGCGTACTAGGTTACCCGACCCGATCATAGATGTTACAACTCACCGTGTAATGTTTTCAAATAAGCCTTTCCAGTGTTGATCATCTGCCGCGAAGCTGGGTTGAAATTTTCCAAAATGTTCTGCAAGCATCAATTAATTAATTAAAAGACTAAACGTATTTTTTGTTCAACAAAAAGAGAGAACGGTAATAAATTATGTGGGCACAAGGATTCAAGGTAAGCTACGCCGGTCTGAAGTTTCTGAACTGGAGTCTCTTGGTGAATGCTGTTGGCGATTATTTGTTGCAACGGCATATTCCTCTTTTTACTGGACACAAAAAATGCATAATAATGTAATTGAGTGTCATCCTAGCTCCAAACATATAGGCTAACCCCGAGTCCCTATACCCTGCGAGGAGACAAACAACAGACGAAACAGCGGTGATAAGTCGTGGTCATTCGCAGGTCATGCCTTGTTTTATAAACAGCGTGAACAGGTGGCTTTTGACACTGTTGCTTGACTCTTTAGCTCCATTTATGCACTCTGATGAACAACATAAACCATGGGAAGACAGAAAATGGGGCGAAAAAGACTTTGAATTACGTGTGATGTATACAATTTGCTGCTCCTAGTTTTGATCTAGTCATGTTGAAGTCGTAAGTTTTCTACCTGCATGACTGGAGAAAGGCAACCTTTGGCTGGAGGATCGCTACTTATACCACAACGCGGCCTTTCATCTTCTTTCGTTTCATCATAAGAATTCGCTACTTCCAGAAAGTGCATGAACCCATGTCCGAACCCAGGCCCTACACCTCTCACCGGAAGTTTAGACAGCAGTCGCTGATATAAACTTGACGCTTCGAACCTTGGACGTACTCCAACGCTATAGCTTTTATAATTGTTTTCTTTTGCTTTCGTTTGTCGCCTGGCTTTTTGATTATGGCTCGAACAGGTTGAAAGAGGTTCTTATATCAGTGTTTGCTTCTAAAACTCCACGATGGAGCAATAATCGCATCAAAATCTGTTAGCTCCAGCTGGAGTTTAATGTGTGTGAAACTTGAATGCGGACGGTGTTTTTGGGAGGCACTAGTATGGTAGCGTATAAACTGAAAAATAAATTGTGATTGACATCCAGTAATTTCTGGCCAGCAGCCGCTCACCTTATAAATCCCTTCTACCGCTTTTGGCACTTGATCAGTTTCTATTGCCGTCGCCATGATGAATGTTTTCCGAGTTTCTTCCAGTTACAGCGTGGATAAGCAGACCAAACCAGAAGCCTTCAGCATATCTCAGGTTTCTCAAGCACGGGTCAGCTACACGGAAACCAAGTTCACAAATTCCAAGCTCACGATCGAAGCCACTTTTATTCACTCAGCCAAAAACGAGTTACCGGGACAGCAAATCACACATTCGCTCAAGCTCCTTTCGCTTCATCTCGCACACTGACCTAAAGTATATTCTGCTCCTCAATCACATCGGTCAACTTCCTCTCGGCGAGCCATACTAAAGGATCCACAACTCTTTGCTTCTTCGTTATGTAACTGCAAAACGCTTTCCGGGCGAGTCTCATGAAGATGCTCTACGTAACATTTTACCTTAAGTGCCAATATGAGCTGTTCATGCAGTCAGCAAATTGTACCTGCTAAATTGATCCATCATCACAAGACTCTATAAAAGGGTTATTGCAAAGTTTCGTTCATCACAGATTAACAGTATTCGGTCCATTAGCAACAATTGACAACACAAGAAGGATGAGCACTGCTAATTTCTCTTAAATGAGCATTGCGAAGGGTTATCTTTTAGTGATGCTCGCATGCAATGCGGGAAGAAAATACAAACCAATCCTCAATTCATTTTACGTGATCATTGTTAGATTTCGATTTCATAACAATAACAGCAATAGTCCGCATCGTAACATATTTACAGGATCACAGTCACTAGAAGCGACTCAATACAATTCGGATAATATCACCGGTATGGAACCCTAAAAGTGCTCATGATGATTTCAGAAATAGTGTAAAAATCTTAATGTCGAACTTCAGTCTGTCATTCACGATGCAACGGAACCAACTAATTGACTGGAGCGGAACTGGCTCTAGAGGAAAATAACAAGGTCAATTCATATACTTTCTACATTTACGTGCTCGGCACCCACAGGGAAGCTTCTTATCATCACTTTCAAAAGCAAATTTATAATCATAAGTCAGTTCTTCTCCCCCCAATATTCTTCGATCGGCAAAAATCAGAATCTTTTTCTTTCCTAAGATATCCACGACCCGTGACTTGCAGTTCGGCTGTGAAAGAGAAAAACAATCGAACTGAATCAGTATATTTTTTCTTGAAAAGCATAATTACCACCAATTTCTTACCTCGCATGAGTGATTTATGAACCGAGCCGCATTTCCTTTCATTGTCGCATCAACTACTAACTTTTCGTCGATTGTAAAAAAGTAACAACCTATACCCTTGGATTCGTATTTTCTCTCTCTAACATCGGCTAATACGGAACGAATTAACTGCAACAAAAGGGAATCAATTAACGGCATTGTGGTAAAAAGTGTAGGTAAAACAGACAAACAAATCAGTTTCACTGTCTATGTTGCTTTTTGAGACATTACCTCTCCAGCGTACTCGATGATTAATTCTCCCTCATGAATCGGACGCCTAGTGAACAAACCACGTCCGTGAATTTCTGAATAGTACACAAATAGTGATTGGCAAGTCTTCTCTTTCAAGTTCCTGTATCGCATTGCCACGGGTAAGTCCTGCTGTGTGCCTTCAACATACCTACGCAAGTATGCATATTTGGATTAATTTCATTTATTATTTGTACTTCATTTCATTATCACTATCATAATTTCATACCCCTCGTCAATGCACTTTAGCTTTCTATGCTTAGAAGCAAGCCATCCAAACATGTCGAATGGCTTCCGAGCAGTGTATCCTTCGAAGCGTGCAACTCCAGGACTGTAGGAAGATTTGCATTGTGGATCCTCAGTTGGTCGGTGGTAAACAAATCGATGCTTGTTCAGGCAAAACTCATTTCCAGGTAACTGTTCGAAAAGAAACTGTATAGCAGGGTGGGTGAAGTTAAGCAGTGTTGGAGGCGTACTGTGAACTAACATAAATTTCACAATTATTTTTCTTTTGTCATCAGTAAAATGTTGTATATTGGACGCGCCCGTACCTTGTTGTCTCAAACTAAGTGCAGGAACAAGTTTTTCACGTTCCTTCTGCAATTCTGTAGCCATGAAGAAGCTGATATCTGACATGATATGTGTTTCAAGCAATACGGACCCTCGGATGTTCCAAAAGAACGACAGGGACGCTTGTATTATCTGCAATTTAGACTTGTTGATGTGACATGAGAGACATGATTCTAGATACCTGTCGAGACTTACGCAGCGCTGCCAGAGGCCTTCAGAAGACATTTCGCTGGATTGGCATGATGCTTTATTTAGGTCTCGTCCAGCTGACCCCAGGAAAGAATCATCGTTGACAGTTTCCTCTGCATCAGAAGATGTCACAGTGCTGCACTCGGAATTGCTGCTGTATTCATAGCAATGGCCCAAAGACAGATGCAAGCTATAACCTTCAGCAGTTGTATAAGTTCTTCTACACGAATCACAATGTACTGGGACGTCTTTAGTCTCAGCATTCTCTGCAAGATTCTTCACTCCTTCTCCATCTGGTTTAGGAAGAAATAGAGGATTGTGGTTGGAGGAGCCTTCGAACTTTTCGGAGGTTGTAGACTTGCAGCTGTTTGGGAATCTAAACGACCTGCCGCAGTCATTGTTTTGGCCTAGCCGAAGATATGATAGTAAAGAACTTGCGTAATTAAAAAATCTATTGTAGCCATCAGATAATTCTTTCTGAATCGACGGGACTGATCCTTTGATTGAATTGCAATTAAGAGTGCAGTTATTATCTTCGGCAGCGGTACTAGGATGTAGAAGCCAATCTCTTCCGAATTCGTCGATGTATACTGGAGCTGTTTCCGTCCAAAACTGAAAAGCTTTCAGCTTTGATTCCAGATGAGCGCTTCCACTTTGGGTCGTTGGTATGTCATGATTGTGATCAATCACTATGTGTTCTTCTGGAGTAACTGTAACGATTCTTTTTTCAAAACATTTGTTGATGGAGGTACGAAGTTCGTAGGTATCCAAGTCGCAAGGGTTTTCCATTGACCAGTAGACCCGTTGACAGGTGAGACCATCAGATACCAGATGAGAGTTTTGATCCTTGTTTGAAAGTTGAGTAGATGCTGCGTTTAGCGTACCCAGAGAGTTTATCCTTAATGCACCAATAATTATCTTCACATTTTCCGAGCTGATGAGCTTCTCTTTTTTCCTAAAGCTGGAGTCCACAACATATACTCTTCTGGACACTCGGAAATCGGCCTGAATTTCTCCATCACTTCGATGAGCCTTGCAGTACACTGTCATATCGTTTCGCATAGAACATCCACTTCTTATTGAGCACTGAAAGTGGTAACTATTCTTACAAGAACTACGGCAACAAGACACTGTTGCACCGAAGTTTTGGCATAGCTTGCATTTCTGTGATTTCCCTCTGAAGACAGCACTATGTACCTGATGCAAGCCACCGTGTTCGTCTTCCCAAACTTCACAAGACCACAACGCACAGTTCACATGCACCCATTCGCTGAAGCCAGCCCATAATAGCCTTCCAGGACCATCAGGATTCAGGTCACCCTGTGAGCCACAGAACCTACATCGTCTAGAATCCAGTCGCATTTCAGAATCCCAAAAGAAGATTTTCAGTTGATGAAGTTTCGCTGATGGTTTGATATCCGGAAATTTATCAGCACCTCCCGGAAGTTTCTGCCCTAACATTTCGTCATTGCACCAGGAAAATACGGAGACCAAAGACTCTTGGAAGTCTTGAAGGATAGTATCTTGCAACAGTAATCCTTCTATCTCTTCTTGGCAAAACCGTGCAATCGAAGCTTTACTAACCGTTACGAAAGCTTTCACCGTGAAAGAATTGGCTTTAACTGACTGTTTCAACGGGTAGCATTTCAAAGTTTCCACAAACGCTGCAACTTTTCTCATCACGATCTGCCGAGCACCCACACTGTCAGATCCAAGAGAACCTGGTCTGGTGTTCATATTCTGGCCGAAGCACGAATTTTCAATAGCTTTGAGTATTGTTTGCTTGGTTGGACTCCATGACGAACTATCGGAGACAATATCAGAAGACGACCAGTCGTTTTCAGTGTCTTCGTGGCTCTGACCCACATTCTTGTCGTCCAGCGGTTGATTTAAGTTTGGGTATGGAAATTTATCACTGAAGTTTGTACATTCCGTCGAGGATGAACGTTTTTCTGGCAACAGATTGCTATCAGATAATGTGAAGGTATCAATGGGAATGCAAGGGTGAGACAGGGCGCGCTCTTCACACCCTCCCTTCAGACGCGAAACTACTTTTTCTGTGAATCGCTGAAGAACTTCTTCACATTGCTTGGAACTGTAGGCGTTGACAACTGACTTCCAAGTGGGTAGCTTGCTTCCAGTTTCGCATAAGCTGCAAATAAGCACAGAAAATTACGTTAGGTTGCGTCTATCTAGCATGCAAAGCAAAACTGGGGGTGGGAACTACCTGCAAGCAAAATCAGCGCAGTTAGGAAGAAAGCTTATCATTTGGTACTGCTCTTCTGTTATATCTTCGCAAGCAGCATGGATCCATCGTTCACACTTCCCGCATTCGAGCATCTGCAATCAGAAAGATCCGAATTTGTTACCAACGATAGTTCAACGGTGCTGTTACGCTTTCAGTCTTCGTACTTACTCTAGTTTCATAGTCGTTGTCGTCATAAGCTGAATTGCAGACAGGGCAATATGATCCTTTTTTGATTTGCTTGAAACAGTTTTTACAAACTGCACTATTCTCCTCAGGGTGTTTTCTGATTGACTTTTTGTCTCGCGCTGCATCCGCGAAAGGGGCATGACAACTCTTGCATTTAACACAATCATCACAAATCCACCGCACGAATGTGACTTCTTGCTTCGAGTAGAGCGAAATGGCGGTCAAGTAGTTCTTGCCACTGCAAGTGTAATGGAATGTGCCTAAGCAATCGTCACAACGAAAAATTTCGTCCGGCACAGAATCATCGCATAAACTAACATTATCTTTTAGCCCGCATTTAGTACAAACCCAGCACCGTTTGCAAGACCACAAGTAACCAATAGCGGATTCCTTTCTCTCGGACTCGTAGCATGACGGTATGCTGTACAGCCTTGGGTCTTCGTCAATACAGAACAAGTGGTACGGCTCGCAACATGTCGAACAGTACAACATCTGTAAAAGACAAATACAAATTACTATACGGTGAATACTGCTTCGTTATTGGCGGCAATCACCTTAATCAGAAACAGTCACCCATTCGCGGGGTTATTGAATTAGCAAGTGTACCAACCTGTTCAATACCAGCGGAACCACACAAAAGGCACAGTGGAGTTGGAGGTGCATCTGCTGCGAAAACAACTGGGAAACCATTTTGCCAACAGGTGTCGAATTTCAGTGGAACGTTGGGATTCATGAAGTTTGAATCCTAGAAAGCAAGCAAATAGTCATTTACATTCTTTCTGGTTATTTATAGGTTCATTCATAGGTTAATTACAGATATTGATGGCTTGGAGTCTGCTCTTTCAGACTTGACTGACGTCCACAATGACTGTACATCAGATGCTAGTTTCTCAGCTTTGTGCATACTTTTGATTCTGACAGGATCTCCAGGTTCGAGCCCATTGAGTGAAAACGCCTTCTGTAATTCTTTCAAGATGATGCCCATGGTTTGTTTCGGATCCCGGCGAAAGCTCTCGCCAAATGGCGATCCGACTGACTGGACGCCAAAGCGCAGATCTTGCAAATGTTTCTCGCACATCCGTCTCAATAACGAATTCTTTGCGAATCCGGGAAAATCGGCCTGGTGTGGGCTCTTGAGTTTCTCTGGAGAACTTGAAACATAAGGGTGAATTCGTTTCTTCGGGCTCTGCACATTGAGTTTCATGATTTTTTGTGGTGATCCACCATACGAGCATTTTCGCTTACGCGAACCAATGTTTTTTCGACGCGTCTTCCACAAACATGACGACTCAGATTGATCACCTGTTCGATTCATATTTTGACTTAAATGTGTATAGTTCTTTAACTGCAAATATCCCCACGGTTAACACGACAGTTGAAATGCTATTGTACGAAATTCAGAGCGTGTAGAATGCTAAAAGTCAAAGTGATAGAGAAGACACCAGCTGATAGTTGTTGCGCTAAACTGTGAAAAAAGACGTGTTCCAGTTTAGGTAGATCACTCCAACACCGGGATTCACTTCTTATTAAGCATTTTGCTGTTTTGGTTAAAAGAAACACGTCATGAACCACTGAATAAAAATTCTATACGCGGGTGACTGTGGTGACTCGCTTCGAAACACTCAGATTGTTTATTCCGAGCACATGTTAACTCGTTTGACACTCGACAAAGAGTTTAGGCGGGAATTTTTACATGTAGCTTGGTTTTACATAAAATAATGCAGAAGAAGAAGTTGCTTATGTAAGTATAGATGCTTCAAATACTGTCTATACGTATAGCTTCAAGTTTCAGGTATGTACAATACAAAAAGCACACAGAATATATATGGACTACCTTCGTGTTTACCTAATGCATTGTCCCATAGCTATGATGTTCCAAGCGGGTCTCAATTGCCCTTTTGTTGATGGTGTCAAATGCTGCTTTTTTCGTGTATAAATGGTATGAATATGAACAGTTTACTGGTATGGGATGTGCGTGACCTTGTCTTGAGGTTCCTGCTTGTCTGTCAAGAAGGTTGTACCGATGCAAACACCCAAAAGGAACTTAATGTTCATGTACAGAATATATATAATTCAACTTTCAATTTGGCCGGCATTCTGTTAATTATTTGTGAATTGGCGGACTGATTGTGGACTGAGAGAACCGGTATATTGCACATTATCAATTATTATTTATATTACTTTTGAGCCGAAGAGAAGAATAATCTTGATTGCATTTCTTGTTGTCTTTTGTTTTTAAAGGTACTCTGTTAACGAGTCGGCATGAAAATGTCCCAAAAGTTATCCAGAAACTTGCAAGTTTGAAGTTTGAAATGCATGAATCACCATTGACTCTTTATGATATCGTATCTTTATCACAATATCAACAATCATCACAAATCATGGACAAAAGTTTCATGTGATCCGGGATTCTGCGTCGGCCTGTGGACAGTGCTATTTTGACAACCTGCGTATACATAACTGCTTTTGCTCTGGAACTACGTTCTTGAAGTGACCAAACGAAAGTGTTTCCATAGCAGCTGAAACTATACAATACAGTATCTTAATTAAACTCGGATAATTCCGTTTGAAATTTAATCACTATTGTACTGGGTAAGTGGAGCCGCTATTGGTGATTATTAATACCATTTTTTGAGTAAACTATCAACTTTCAAATTGTATATATATGTGGGATTTTCGGTTGTTGATTACAGGCATGACACGACTGGAATGCTGCAGTAGAAGAAGTCAGTTATTGAAACCCAGCATGCAGTTGTAATACGTTACCGCAACATGCAACTCTAACGATGCATTCGAAGGGCTTTGGCAAACGAATTTCCAGTACACCTCAAGGTAGAGCTGATCAGGGAATGGCGGATTATTACAACGAAGATTCATCTAGAACATCCAACGATGTGGAATCGGCTTCTTCGTACTCCAACTCTTCCAGTGACGTTGATTCTGTTCCACTGAAAAAGAGCAAAATCATAGACAACAACCAAAGCTATAATTGGGGCAAAACACTCGGAGATCAAACTTTTCTTGCTGCACCAGTTTCTTGTTTCAAACATGTAAGTGACATTTCACTTAAAAGTTTCGTAACAGTTGAATGGACACTAATTGAGTGATGTTCTACTGGTAGGCGCCTGTATCCTATTTATGGGAGAACGTCACTCTTGGTATGAAAGTAGAAGTTGAAAATCTTGACGTGGACCAGTCCAGTTATCAAACAGCTTTCTGGGTAGCAAGCGTCATTCAAATACAAGGTTTGGCTAGATAGTTTCAGCTTACTGACTGTGAATCGTGTTAAGATAATATACAATCATTCTGTTGTCCAACAGGATATAAGGTACTGTTGAGGTTCGAAGGTTTTGGTTCTGACAGTTCCAGAGACTTTTGGGTTAATCTGTGTTCAGAAGACGTTCATCATGTCGGCTGGTGTGCAACCAAAGGAAAACCGCTAATTCCACCACGTTGTAAGTCCCAACAACCTCACGCTTTAAATATATATGTCGCAATAGACGAATAGGCATGCAATTTTGTGAATTTGCAGCCATATCAACAAAGTTTTCCGACTGGCGAGACTTTTTGGTGAAACGTCTTACTGGAGCGCGGACCCTACCACAAAATTTTCAAGCTAAAGTTGCTGCTGGCTTGAAATCTAAATATGAGTATGTTTAGTTTCGAGAAAATAGTCACTATAGGCTCGTATCTCATGTGTTCTATGACTTTTAGAGTGGGAGCACAATTGGAAGTTGTGGACAAAAACAGGATATCACAATTACGGCTGGCGAGAGTTAGTAAGGTCGTAGGGAAACGTCTTCATGTCAACTATTTCGATACTACAGAAGATGGCGGTAAGTTATTTGTTGGATCTGTGGTTTACTTGAGATTCTTACTTTGACAGAATATAACGTATTGTGTGCCTTCTAATTTATATTTCTACAGGATTCTGGTGTCATGAAGATAGCCCCCTAATACACCCTACAGGATGGGCAGCATCAGTGGGTCATGACATACTTGCACCACCATCATACCAGCCAGAGACGTCGAAGAATGCGTTTCGATTTCAGAGTTTCGACTCGATAGAGCTTCTAGCAGGAATGAAACTTGAGGCAATCGACCCATTGAACCTGTCGACGATATGTGCGGCGACAATCAAAAAAGTGTTGCGATACGGGTTTGTGATGATTAGAATAGACTGCTATGAAGATGATTCCAGTAGTTCTGACTGGTTTTGTTACCACATCACCTCACCATATGTGTTTCCTTGCGGCTTTGCTGGAAAGCATGGTTTATCACTCGTCCCACCAGTCGGCTATGACAAGGGATCTTTTGACTGGGACAGCTATTTTCAATCGACTGGTTCGCAACCTGTTCCTTTCTCAAACCTTCAGCAGGTACGAACAAAATTATTTCATTCAGACGATGCATAAAAACGGTATTTGATCAAGATTTATTCGATACAGGACCCACTACGCCATGACTTCAAAAAGGGAATGAAACTGGAAGCTGCCGATTTGATGGACCCAAGATTAATCTGTGTTGGAACAGTGGCATGCGTTGTTGGGCGCCTACTGAAAATTCATTTTGATGGCTGGGAAGAAGAGTATGACCAGTGGCTAGATGCTGCATCTCCTGATATATACCCAGTTGGTTGGTGTGAGCTGGTTGGCCACAAACTAGAAGCTCCACGTGTGTCAGCAGCGACAGGCAATCCTGGCTCAAGATTGAAAAAGACTACAAAATCTCGTAAAAAACATCCTGTGAAAATAACGAGGTAATCTCATTCATTGAATGTTTGATATTTTCCCTTGAGTATCCAATCAATCAATCGTGAAAGAGTAATTTCATTTTCCTTTGTCTGATTTAGAGGGAAAGTTTCGCTTTCCAACGTCAACAAAAATGTTGGGAAACTAAGTAATTTAGAAGAACTACCCACCATATCAAACGCCAAGTTTGAAACGAAAAGTTTGAACGTTTATAATTCGGATGGAAGCAAGACTGAGGCGTTAAGCGGTAGCGGTCGGGTGATTCCTAAACTTAATTGTCCAAATATCTCTGAAATGGACAAAGTTGAACCGCATCTGTGGACTCCCGTAGAAGTTGAAAAGTTTTTGCAAGTGAACGATTTTGGGTCTTACGCTTCGAGCTTTGTACGTGAGGTAAGCCTTATGTTTCTTTTTCTTGAGTTTTGTATGTATCATTGCGGAAGGTTTTAATGCAAACCTTTTTCACTTACTTTCTCTATTCCAGGGAATTAACGGAACGAAGTTGATGACACTAAGTAAGGATCAAATAATCTCATTAGTTGACATGAAAGTTGGACCTGGCTTAAAGATAGTGGACTTAGTCAGTCAACTGACACGTTTGATCCAAGCAGCTAAAGTGCGAAATGCGGCATTATGCAAATGAACTTCTGCAGGTCAATTTGGTATTGAGAAGTTGAATTTCCGTATTATTATTACATTTGCACATATTACTTGTACGCTCGTACAGATGCTTCTTGTGATAAATAAAAAATTTATTCCCTAATAATTTGTGATTTGCAAAACAAATTGCATACAGCCTCGTCAAACAGTAGTATTTTAGAAACATTGAAACGTCGAAAGCTGGGCGCCACCGAGACTAGATACAATTTTTAAGCCGTCATTACCGTCATTTCACTCAAATCCACAGCTAGAAGATTCAACTTACAAGCCTAGAGAATAAGAGAATTCATAATCCACTACACATATTGGTAATTATCCCGCTTATCTGTCAAGAGGGGCAAACCGTCTCGAACAGCTTGGTCATAGTCACGGTCTTGAAGATTTGTCGGTGCAAAAGCTCGAGCCCAGTCTGTTCTTTTAACTTTCGCCAAGCCACAGCAAGACATCTCGAAGAAATCGAAGAAATTCCTGAACCAGCCGTTGTTGAAAGGTGTTCGTTCCACTTTCCCTTTCGAGTGCTGGAAATATGAGTATCTACTCCAGTTCAGTCTTTCGTTTGTAGTCATGCCAAGCCAAAGGATCTGGAAGTTGCAATTCAAAACTGGTATCAGACATCTTAGCTCTGGACACTATATAAGCCACGTTAGAGTGCAACTCTCATATTGTATCTTCTCGTTGCACAACGTCAAATGATATTTACATCGCGGTTGGCGGTCCTGAGCAGAATCGTGTTAAAAAGGCAACCTTACCTGATATAACTGGCAGGACAATAAGACAAAAACCCATACGCCGTGAACCATTGCTTGCATAGTCATGAAGTTGATCCATGGGCAACACTGAACTATGTTTAATGAATCCCAACTTGATTCTGTGATGCACTGAGAGTTCCAAAACTGAATTGCTCCGTTAATATAAACTCCACATAACAAAACCAGGCTAATGAGGTATCCAATGAAATACTTGTGGTTCTTCCATCCCACACAGTTTGAAAGCCAAGGACAATGGTGGTCAAATCTACAAGTTACACAGGTTTTTGATGAAATGTACTGCGAAACCATGTAGAACCAAACTGTAGACTGGTAGTGAAATATATTTCTCATCATACTTACCTGGCAACGCACTTGTCACAAACTGAGCAGTGCTTGGATCTCATGGGCTTCCGGACTAGACAACTGGTACAAAAATGTTTCGGATCGAAACCATCGATTTCCGCGAGATCAATTATTGTCTAGAAGACATTAGAAGTACACATGTGTTAGTCAACAGACAAAGCTATGAACGGACTTCGAGCCATAACCGTACCTGATGTCTTTCCTGCTGTGACAGCTTTATTACGCCAGCATCGCCCCGCCAAGCGTTCAAGAAGTTATACCACAGCAAGCTTGATAAGCTTATCAACAATAACGTCCAGAAAGTGGACACTACTGGTGTTATGTAAACAAAGTACGTAATGTACATCCAGAGCTGCATCAATACAAAATTGTTAAATAGGTGATTTCAGTTTCTCCGTCGACAAAATACTTCTCAAAGAGTACTTTTTACACTTACTTTGGTTGCAAAGTAGACGCTCACCGGGAATATGGATACGAAATGCTCGTCACAGACGGGTCTACCTAACCTGTGGAATCCTATCAAACCGGCTGTAAGAATGCAAACTTTCAACCAAATATTGATATCAGCAGCAAAAAGCTCTCCCAAGAACAGCATGATCAGAAATGGAGCTGTGGCAGTAATCCAGTACTTGGCCTTCTAAGAACGGAAATGTACATTAATCGAAGAATGTAGAACGTACAATTATGATTTCAAAGAATCAGACATCAGACCTTGTCATTGTGTAGCCTACTACAGAGAGTTCGGTTGGTGGCAACATTGTACTTCTCCAGCATTCCTTCCACAGTTTTTCTGCCGATCCAATCAGCATTCGACAGTGTCTTCAGAAGCATATAGCCTGTCTCACCCGCTGAATTCGGTATGTCCAAGCTAGCATTTCTCTGGAGCAGCAGCGATACAGCGACCGAGTTTTTGGAACCAATGGCCATATGTAACGCAGTATTCTTGTGTATTCTGTCTTGAAGGGCAGTGTTGGCTCCAAAAGTCATGATGACCCTCGCAGGATCGGGACTAACAAATAATCCGTATTCACTTGCAAACCGAAATCAGATGTTGAAGACTTTCATTGACAAATACATACCTATGGACTCTAGCGACAGCCCACATTAAGGGGGTCATTCCTGCCCGATCTGCAAGATCCGGGCTGACACCTTTGGCTAGGAGATAGGCAACGATTGGAGTATACCCAAACTGCGAAGCTAAGTGTATAGCTGAGCACCCTTCGCCATCTCTCAAGGTAGGGTCAGCTCCATGCTTCATCAGCAGCACGACCATGCTGAGATGCCCCTGTCTGGTTGCCCAATGTAAAGGTGTTGATTGCAATTCTCCGCCCACTGCATCGACCACAGCACCCTGATCAATGTAATATTGGACGATATCTTTTCGGCAGTTGATTGCAGCCCAGTGCAACAAGGTTATATTCTCGGCATCTCGCTGATTGACATCGAACCCATCCTCAATCAATTTTCTGCATCGATGTAAAATACCGTACTGAAAGGCAGAAAATCATTACTAAACTTGTATTGAGGAAACCAAAAATGTTCCAATTCAAAGACACGCTACCTGTGTTGCTTTCACAATATCGAAACTGTCTTCATCAGCCATTTGCAATGAACCTCAGCACGAGGTGCTGCTCTATTTCTTAAATTTTGTCAGGTTGAACTTTTATCTCACAGTGCTTCAATTTCATAATACGTTCTATGCTGAAAAATTCCAAATAAATACATGAGATCAAGAAAAATTTCAGCGAATTCCGGTGCCCTCACTGCCGGTCGGCTGTCACTTTGGAGTTAAATGTGCGTGTTTCACTTCCGTTAAGGTTGAACCCAACATAATATGACGAATCAGTATGGGAGTTTTTATGAATCAATTCTGATAGCCAATTCAAAGTTCCAGTTGTGGTCGTGTCGTGACCCAGTAAAGTTTGGATCTTCTGTAGGGAATGCACATGCGTATGTTTCGGAATAGACAGATTTATATAGCCTATAATGCTTGGTGGATGCTCGTATGTGGAAAGGAAAAGTGCCCCGATATCCGAGAATCAATATTAATAGTGCCCCGAGAGCGCCCCGAGAATCTCGGGTAAAA